>JABUQX010131528.1:0-7500 GCA_015478945.1 Trachelipus rathkii
GTGTTAGACACGCCAAATTGGGCAGTAATTCGTTCTGCGCTAAATTATCGCAGATTCGAAGCACAGACGCAAGGCCTTAAGTTGAGGGGTATATAAATTCAGTTCCAGGAAAACAAAGAAGTATTGGAAGATAAGAGTTCCACATGAATCTGAGGTGGAGAAAGAAGGACGCACGCATGCGAATATTCTTTCTCCTCTTTTTTCTGTTTTTCTATGCTGGGGTTACATATCACAACAAGCGTCGTGTAGGGGAGGTGGAGAGAGAGGAGAGTATATTACATTTAGATATGAGTAGTATAATAGGGTAACGTAGTTTTAGAGGGTTAGGGGATTATTTATTATATTATTATTATATATATTCATATATATATATATTTTTCTTTTATTAATTATATTTATATATATGTTATATTATTATATATATATATTAATATATAATTATATTATATTATTCTGTATATTTATATATTCTATTTATTATTATATATATTATATAATTATATATTTATCATATTATATATTTATTATATATACTATTTATTATATATATAATATATATATATATATATATTATATATTATATATATATATTATATATATATATATATTAAATATATATATTATTATTACTTTATATATATATATTCTCATACTTAATATATTATATTCTTACTATATATTCATATTTATTAATATTTATTTTCATATATATTACTTTATTCTATATATTATACTATATATATAATTATATAATATATATTTCTATCAATGATTATTATATTATTTTATCATAGTCAAAGTGAGTAATTTATTACTCTCATCAGTGGATTCGTCTATTAACTGGACTTACTCGTCAATTTGAACGGTTAATCAAGTAACTCACTGGTCTGGTGCTTTATCCACTAAGCCATTCACGTTCCCAAAAAAAGAACGTTTCAAGAGTAGCTTATAAAGCTTCCGGTCCTCTCCTCCCATAATTGCTTTTTATATGATCTGGAAGTTGCCTGGAAATTCTCATTAAAATTGGAAGAAATGAGAAGAAAACAAAAGTGAAAGGTGACTTAAAGAAGTATCTTATCATTTTGAATAGGAACAACGAATTAGGGAGTGGAGCAAATATGTCCGAACTCCGAAGCGATGAAAATGGGAATATAATATTTTGCATTTAACAAAAAACCAAAATTTTTTCATACTAAATTTTGAAATTAATAATACAAAATTTTTCTATCTATCTATCATTTTTTAATTTTTGATGTCATCCAAAATATTCATAAATCATAGTTTCTTTGAGACATTTAAAGTTGTTTTTACTTTTCGATATTCTAATTGTTATTATATAATAGAAAATGAGATTATTACTTGCACGTTAGGGTTTGGCTTGGCTAAGGCGTGTTTTCTCTTGCTACGCTGGGAGTTTACTGGGAGGCAATTTTGGATCGGGAGGCGGGGAGATGGAGCCTAGGGTTGGTGTACCGGCCTTCATTTAGGTAGCTCTTTCATGCTTGTGACTTACGCTATCCAGGACGGGGGCACACGCATTGTTTGTTAGGTTTTGTTGATTGCTCTTTAGGTTATAAACTTACGTCTCGTAATCTTTTGAGAACTTCTTTAGAATCGTAGGTGTGGATTTGTCGAGATTATCAAATGGATTTAGATTGTTCGCTTTATGTTTCTCCTTCCAATTAAGATAAGGTGGAATCAACTTACAGTAGGAGGCTGATGCTGTTATATTTATTATATTTCACGCATCTCTACGCAGGTGAGGAACCATTGGCGCTGCCCTCGAGAAATCAGTTATTTGCTGCGAGTGTTCTGTTAGGTAGATCCAATTCGTTGATTTTCTATTGAACCAGAAGGAGTGAAGATTTCGCTGGTCTCTATTAACTGACAGGTGATGCAAAGCGTCATCCTGGAGGAGTATATTATATATATTATATATTATACTATATTATTTATATTATTAATATATATATATATATTAATTCTATTATATATTTTATATTAATCTTCTTATTTTTACATTTTATTTATATTAATATATCTATTATATATTAAATATATGTATATCTTATTATATTATTTTATATTAAAATACATAATTAAATTATATTTATATATTATCTTATATTTATCTTATTATTAATTTATTATTTATATATATATTCTATATATAGTTATAATTATAATACATATATATATATATTAATATTAATATTATTTATCTCTATATTAATTTTATTCTATCTTTTTTATTAATTATATATATATTTAATATTACTATTAGTTTACTTTATACTTTATATATATTGTATATTAGTATTAATTTATATTAGAGGTCATTCACTTTAGGTGATTTTTTTTATCTTAATCTTAATGTTACTATTATTGTTTATTGTATTAGTTTTTATTAGTTTGAGTGGAGTACTCATATACCTCTCGTCCGTTTTGCAACGATTGGTTAATTTGTAAGCAGTTTACTTTTTCTCGTCACTCGTTTTATAATGGAACATGAACTATTGTTCTTTTATATAATTCCATTTGCGTTTTATTCGTAGTGTTCATATGGGTTTGTGGGTGTGTGCGTGTTGTTGTGATGTGGTGTGTGTGATAGTGGTGTGATTGTTTGGTGTCGTGTTTGTGTTTGTGTGGGTTGATAGTGTAGGTGTAACTAACTTTAATTCGGCTGGTGCACTGTACGCTTATAACTAGTACTAAGGTAATTGGCGTGCTTCTCATATGAACATACATAGCTAATAAAAATAAAATAACTACAAATTGGCAATTTAATAAAGCATATTAGTCGATGCACTGTAAAAGAGAACTAGCTATGAGAAATGAATAATAAATAATATAAAAAACGTAGTTAATAGGGACATAATAGAACAACATACATTTGTGATTTATTTACACTTATGGATTCATGTTAAGGTGCAGTAAATTGGGAGTGAATGATTTAGTTACAACGAAGATGAATAATCATTCAGTTAGCAAGCAGTAAATCAGTAACAAAGAATAGCTAAATTTCGTCCGGGTGTAAGTTGCTGCATGGTGAACTACTTCTTCACTTCAGTATTTTACGCTGACTTTCCATGTTTTAAAGGTATGTAATGTTAATAAATATTATGAGGTGTGATGCAGGTGGACTCGCGGAGTACTTGAGTTAAAGTCGTAAAGCGACGCTAATTAGTACACTTAAGATATCTCAACTTTCCGTGTGTTGCGGGATTTGGTTGTAGTTACGTGCTTATTGATTTATCTTGGAGTGGTGTGGACGTGGGTTACGGGTTATGTATAAGTGTTATTTTTTAACATTGAGGATACTGATGGTTATAATATAGGAGCAGTAAAGATAATGAGCTTTTTACTTCACTAGCAGGTTAACAAGTTACAAAAAGCTATCTGTATTCTTTGTTGCTAGTTAACACCTCTATTGATTTAGCTGAGTTGTAATTCTGCTTTTAGGGTGAGTGCTATTATGTTTAATCATAAGGTACTACTTAATGGGTTGTAATTTGAGTACACTATGAGTAAAGCATTGTAATAGCAGTAAAATCATATAGGCATTTGTTTTCTGATATTTTGACGCGGGCGTTGTTGCTCTACGAGGGGTTGTTCTGGGGTTAAAAGGGGGTCAGAGGCATCTCTATTCTTGGACTCTCATGAAGCTGATTTGACGTTGCTTCTCTTAGGTTCGTGTATAGAGTGATATGTTGGTGGCTAGACTTTGGGGTAGTTCGTTTTCCCGGTTTTGGTTGAACACTTCTTATTTGGGTGGGCGGGCTTGTGGTTTTCTTGATTTGTCTTGATCCAAGCCTGGCGTACTGGGCGACCAATAGCCGACACATCGGGCTGCAATCATTGTTCTGATCTACACCGCCTGGTTAACGCCCCCTTAGTCTTCTCCTTTGATGCAGGGCTTTTTCGACGGCATCCGGCAGGATCGTGAACAGGCGGCGATGATTTTTATTGCGTTTTCCCGCTATCCTGCGTTTTGCCTGCCCTTACCTTCATGGCCGTTTTCTGCGTCCTGGTAAACTTGCCCACTCTTTATGTCTATCGTTTTATTGATTTTTTTTGTTATTCTTTCCCATATTTATCAAGTCACCATTGTACTTTCCTGGACCTTGTCGGCGTGCTTTCCGTGGCTACAAAGGAATGCTACACATGTCAGGCACTGATTCACTTTCTTGGTCTTTTAATGAAGTCAAGTTCATGAAAATTATAACTACAGTAATTGGTGGTAGAGTGATTAGATTTCAGGAAAAGAAATTAAATAGAAAGGTAAGTTGGTGAATCAATAAGATGAAGCTCGTGAAATTAATGTAAGGAATATTAATTGGTTTTTTGTGTTTTGATTGGTGGAGAATATGAAGAAAGATTTGTTAACACGATTTTAGAAGATTGGTTTCTGTTAGACAAAAGAATTTTATGAAATGTATGTTGATAGTTTTATACGGAGTATTTGTGGTTTTTAACTTTGTAAGTTGGAATAAGAAAATAATGAAAGGCTGAAAAGGTATAAGGCTTATGAAATTTAAATGGCTGAAAAACATTAACGATTTTGATGTTTTGACATCAGTGACAAATTGTCTCTCCACCTTGACACAATCAATAGATGATTTGAAAAAGCAAACTCAAAACCTCCAATTAGCATGCATGATATACAAGTATATATTATGCGTTTTTTTGTTGTTTTTTGAACTCCTACATTGGATTGTTTTAACTAATGTGTACCAAGTTTGTAACTAAGGCTTGTCGAGTCACTGTGAAGGGATTTTCTAGATTAAATAGTAGAATGCTTAGTTGACTTTAAGAATATGTTATGTTATTTTGTAATTATGTAATATTTTATAAATTGGATAAAGATGTTATTATAGATGATGTAGCCAGGACCAGTGAAGAATGAAAAATATATATATCTTATATACCTTTATATTATAATTTCTTATTTGCTGTGCTTATGATGTAAGGTATTGTAGAGAATTTATTTTTTTATTTTAATATTTCTACAGATTTGTAATTAATAAATAAGAGGAATTGTTTTTTTTAGTATGATTGGTTTTTTTATGTTGTGATTGGTGTTTTTAATATTTATGAGGTTTAAGTAGGATTTAGACTATTATGGTTTCAACAGTGTGTTTGGTTGCTAAAATAAATTTGATAAATAAAAATATAAATAAATATCTATATATCTATTTCTATTGATTATCTATTATCTATCTATTATATATATATATATTATAATATATATATTATATATTATATTAATATATATATTTATTTATAATATATAATATAATATATATATATTATTTAATTATATTATTTATATATAATTATATATTATTATATATTTATAATATTTTTGATATTATTTATTATATTATATATTTGGATTTGTGGTTGGCGACTTTTACTTATATTATTTAGCAATATGGGTTGCTTATTTCCCTTTACACTTATTTGAGAAAGATAAGGATGTTTTCTAATATATTATTTTTTCAAGTTAAAAATAAAATAATTTTATTGGCGTTTTCCATATTTTTATATTATATTTTTATAATTTTTTATTTTAAATTTCGGAATTTTAATTATCGATAAGATTATTATTAAGTAACATGTATCGATGGGTGTTATGGGAATAATTCTGTTGTTTTATTTTTTAGAAATTTTTAGGATCTACTTCTTTGAGTTATATGTTGTGCAGATGAGTAAAATGTTAAGTAGAGTGTAAAATTGTTGGGAGAGTAATGCTTAGTGCAGGGAGCCAAAAGTTTGGTACGCGTCAAAATGGTGGTGCACGGGTCTAAATGTTTAGTGAGGGCAGTGAAAATGGTTGGTACATGGCCGTCAAAATGCTTGGTACAGTTAAAATGCTTAGTGCAGGGCATTTAAAAATGCTTAGTGAGGGCAGTAAAATGCTTGTGGGGAGTAAATAGCTCATTAAGGGTGTAAATTAGTGCAGGGAGTAAAATGTTTGGTAAGGGAGGTAAAATGCTTATTAAGGAAATGATATAGTGGAGGGCAATAAAATTATTTTAGTTAGGGGGAGAGAATAAAAGAAAAAGATAAAATTTTTGCAAGCAAAGGAGAAACCATTACCTTAAAGATTCACCAAAGGGACATTAGACAGAAAAAAATTTTTGTAAAATATTTGTAAAATATTTTTTAATATATAATAGTAAAATATATAATGAAATAAATAGATATCATTGGATGTAGATTGTTAGAGAATAATTGTTTTAACTATTTGACGAGTGAGAATTTAAATGATAAAAATGGAGAATATAATGGTATCGTGAAAAAATTATTTGATGAGGATTTGGTAGAAGAGAGGGAGAGAGGAGAAGAGAGAGAGAGAGAAGAGAGGGAGAGAAGGAGAGCGAGAGAGAGAGAGAGAAGGATGATTATGTTATATATATATTCATTATATAATATATATTATATTATACTATATTATTATATATATATATATATATATTATATATATTATATTATTTATTATTATATATATATATTTAATATATAATTTATATATATATATAAAATTGAATTATTTTAAAGTATAGTTTAAATTTATTATAATACATTTTATACTAATTTTAAAAAAAATGAAGAATTTAAGGCTGGATGAAGTTTAACAACAAAAGAGGAGGAGGAACTTCTGCGGTTGCTGTTGGAAAAGTAAGTAGATTATTTTTAAAGAGTTATTATATAATCTTTGTTACTTTCTTGAATGCGTCTAAATAGCTAAATTTTGTCTCATGTCTATAATATTTTAAAGCATGATTCGGCTAGGAGAGAAGAGAGAGGAGAGGAGAGAGAGAGGAGAGGAGAGAGTAGAGAGAGAGAGAGAGAGAAGAGGAGAGAGAGAGAGAGAGACGAGGAGAGAGAGAGAAGAGAGAGAGAGAGAGAGAGAGAGAGAGAGAGAGAGAGAGAGGAGAGAGAGAGAGAGGGAGAGAGAGAGAGAGAGAGAGAGAGAGAGGAGAGAGAGAGAGAGGAGAGAGAGAGGAGAGAGAGAGAAAGGAGAGAGAGGAAGAGAGGAGAGAGAGAGGAGAGAGAGGAGGAGAGGAGAAGGGGAGAGGAGAGAGAGAGAGAGAGAGGGAGAGAAGAGAGAGAGAGAGAAGAGAGGGAGAGAGAGAGAGAGAGAGAGAGGGAAGAGAGAGGAGAGAGAGGAGAGAGAGAGAGGAGAGGGAGAGAGAGAGAGGAGGAGAGAGAGGAGAGAGGAGAGAGAGGAGAGAGAGAGAGAAGAGAGAGAGAGAGAGAAAGGAGAGGAGAGAGAGGAGAAGAAGAGGAGAGGAGAGAGAGAGAGAGAAGAGAGAGGAGAGGAGAGAGAGAGAGATTCATGATTTTTTTATTATTATTTTATTATTTGTTATCATGTTTATTATGATGCTTCTCGTTATTATTATAATAAATTCAGCATCTTATTTAAGTTATTATAATTTGAAGTATGGTTGTTCTACGGTCTGGCTCCGATAATTTTGTGAGATTAAGTAT
>JABUQX010131528.1:17500-21978 GCA_015478945.1 Trachelipus rathkii
TCTGAACTAGGACTTAAAATGAATAACGCTATCGAACATAAATCTGGGCCGGAGTCAGATAGTTCAGCAGTTTCAGGAATCCTCCCTTGTATAATTTGTCAGATGAAGATGAAGAAGTCACATTTGCCAGATAATGGGAAAAATTGGAGCATGCAAAGCGATTGAAAAACTAAAAAGACAATCTACTAGTAAAAGACATTCAACCTAAATATCTTCTAGAAAATAAAAGGTAGGAATTCCATAAGTCATTAGATGGAATAATGAAAATGGACCGGAAATCAAAGTTATCAGTTAAAGAGGCAATCAAGTGCTATCCTAAATTTTTGCAGATTGCGCTTTCACAATTTATAGCTTTGCCTCCTATTCAAGTGAATGTTGAGAGCTTATTTTCTGCTTTAAAAATAATAAAAACGGATCTAAGGACATCGTTAAAGGAGGATTTTATTGATGGTTTTATTTTTAAGAACAATTGCTTTGAATAAATTTATATTACATATGGTCGGGCTGTTCAAAGAGAAATTACATTTCGCGTTAGGAAGAAAGGGAATTATGCGTTATATAGTATATGAGAGCAGGTATATATATATATATATATATGTTATTATATATATATATATATGTTATTATATATATATATATATATATATATACACGATATATATATATATATATATATATATATTATTATATTATTATGTTATTATTATTATTATATTGATATATATATATTATATATATATATTATTATTACAAAGTTATATGATATATATATATTATATATATATATATATTATTATTATTATTATTATATATATATACATATATTGTTATTACATATATACATATATTATTGATATTATTATAAAGATACATCGATATATATATATTAATTATTATTATATATATATAAAAAAAAAGATATATTATATATATATATTATATGTTATTATATATTATTATTATATATTAATATTATTATACATATATATATATATATACATATATTATAATATTATATACATATATATTATTATATATATATTATTATTATTATTAACGATAGATATATGTATATACACGATATATATAAGAGAGCAGAGTAAAGATATATATATATATATATATATATATATATATAAGTTATATATATATATTATTGCTAAGGTATATATATATATATATATATATATATAATATATATATATATATATATATAAAACTGTTTTGTATAAAATTATGTTATATATGTTCAGGCTCATAGTTTAAACTTTAGAATGAATCTAAAATATGATTTTTATTCTTTTTAGAAAAAAAATAATAAAATTATATTACGTAACTGTACACGCAGTTCATCGTTCAAAGAGGAATTATATTAAAATTTAGGAAGAAAGTGACTGATTCCTTTTCTGTATTTCTTAAAATTCTTATTTTCTATAAAATATTTTCTAAGTTTTAAATTTTAAGTTAATAAAGATGTCCTTAACAAACATTTAATTTCATCATACCCTCAAAATTTTGTATCAGAATTAATGATTTCATGACTGTAAATGGAGAAGGAATTATAACAAGGGGTTGGAGCCGGAGCCGGAGCCGGAGTCGGAGCCGAACAATTTTAAAATGCCGGAGCCGGAGTCGGAGCCGCGTAATTTTAAAATGCTGGAGCCGGAGCCGGAGCCGGAGTCGGAGCCGGGTAATTTTAAAATGCTGGAGCCGGAGCCGGAGTCGGAGCCGGGTAATTTAAAACTCTCATACGAGAGGACGCTGGTAAAAATCTTCCGCTTAGCAGCCTTGGTTTTATCTACCTGGGGGCAAGAATTAAAACTTGACTGCGAGCACGTTGGTGGCGCTGGTTTGGGATAGCCGGCCTTAAAGTTCGATTTCCTGTGGTCCCCCCGTGTTACCCCCTGCATAGGGGATAAAGCACGTTAAAAGGTAGTTTTTTTTTTTTTTTTTTCAATTATAATAAGGGAATTATTAAAATAGATTTACAACGTCACCAAACATATTCTTTACAGAAAACGTAAAATTATGGCTAACTTTTGCTTCGGATAATAACTACTTCGCATTGGTTGAATTTAGGATGAAAAGAAGTGGCTGAACTGAAAGAAAGATTCAAATATAACTAATAGGTTGATATATATATATATATATATATATATATATATATATATATATATATATATATATATATATATATATATATATATATATATATATAAATAGTATATATATATATATATATATATATATATATATATATATATATATATATATATAGAGAGAGAGAGAGAGAGAGAGAGAGAGAGAGAGAGAGAGAGAGAGAGTATGAATATTTTTTAAAAATAATCGGAAATAAATTGATATTAAATGAAGTTTCATGATTTAATAAGTTGTCTCACATTCTTAATATAAAAATTTATAAATACTTCAAATAATGACAAAATCGCATTTTTATGTATACAATAGTTACTTATAAAGCAAATGATGTATGCAATTTTTAAATAGTATTCTTTAATAAATAAAAATGATCTTTAAATTTTAAATATTTTTCTCAATATTAAAAACATATTTGATATTGCAAATTACATAAAAGTTTTTCTTTATATAAATATTCACTCATAGAAGAAAATGGATTAGAATTTGCTTTTGCTTTATTATATATATATATATATATATATATATATATATATATATATATATATATATATATATATATATATATATATATAGTAATATATTAATTTATTATATATATATATATATATATATATATATATATATATATATATATATATATATATATATATATATATATATATATATATATATATATATATATATATATAGGCTTAAGTTTGTTTGAAGTCACAAATTCTTATATCACAAAATCCCCTATTTTACCCTAACATATTTTAGAAACAATTTTACTTTACCCTAATGAGTTTTTGTTGAGGTGTGGAGCTCAAAAAATATAGAGGTTTTAATTTGTTTTTATTTGTCCTCTTTTTATTTTCATTTTATTCTCTTTATTGTCGTTTCTTTTGTCTCTTTGTTGTGTATCGTTAAACTTATTTAATCATTAACATAATTTTATAGCTTATTATTTTTATATTTAGGATGTTATTTTTTATGAAAGGTTTTCAAGGCGTTTTGTGTGAATATGTGGGAAGATTTTGATCTAAAGTGTTTTTTATTAATATTAAATATATATATATATATATATATATATATATATATATATATATATATTATATATATATATATATATATATATATATATATATATATATATATATATATATATATATATATATATATATATATATATATATATATATATATATATACATTTATATAAAAATAAAAAAAAAAAATATATATATATATATATATATATATATATATATATATATATATATATATATATATATATATATATATATATATATATATATATATATATATATCTATAATATATATATCTATATATATATATTTATATATATATATATATATAGGTATATATATATATATATGAAGTTGCACTTTCAACGACAAAATCACGAAAGCCATATCTTGAAAACTACTATACCTACAGTTAAAATAATTACATTGTTGGAATCCTGGTAAAATTTTAGTTTGGAAAATGTGAACAAACAAGTAATACGGTATTTTTTTTTATCTTTAAAAGTACTATAGCTATAGTTAAAATAAATACATTTTTGGAATCCTCGAAAAGTTTAGTTAGGAAAATGACAAAATTAATATTAATTTTTTTATTATTATTTTTAATAATAACAATTATTAAAAATAAAATTTGTAAAGGTATTACACGGGCAAAGTAGGGAGCATGAGACGACGGTGAACAGAGGCCCATACCCCGTGGGAGGGGCGGAGAACCCCGCGACACCCAAATACCAAAGAGCGGGGTTCCGGAGACCCTCCCAGGGGGAAATAGTCCTACCCCGTCGTTCCTCGGAAGGAGAGACCCCGACTCCTGCCATCTTTGGTGGTTTACCCTTGGGTATTCCTTTAGTTAAAAAAATTAAAACTAACGGAGTCGTAAAAACGTAACAGGTCCTATATATTTTTGTATCCTGTCCAACTCCACTCAGAGTGATAGTTAGGATCATATATTTACAAAAATAAAAAAATAAAAACTAACAGAGTGACAAAAAAAAACAAAAAATATATATATATATATATATATATATATATATATATATATATATATATATATATATATATATATATATATATATATATAGCATATATATATATATATATATATATATATATATATACATATATATTATTATATATATATTAGTTATATATATATATATATATATATATATAGTTATATATATATATATATATATATATATATATATATATATATATATATATTGAAGGGCCTGCCAGCTTAAGGAAGATTTAAGATTTAAAAGTGGATTTTCCTTTGAAAGAACTCAAAG
>JABUQX010131529.1:2500-10000 GCA_015478945.1 Trachelipus rathkii
TCTAGCATACTAGTTGTTTTTTTTTTTTGTTTTTTTTACTATGCTTTAGGCATGATCACGATTAACTAGCTAATTATATTACAGTTAAAATAATGTTTACAAATAATAAATATAAAAATATAAAAACATAAAGGAAAATTTTCACATTAATTTTGAAGTTCCAAAATATTTTCAAAGAAAAATCAAAAAAGTTACATTATTTTGCAAATATAACTTATACCAGGGATGTACATTATATCATATATATTTTATCAGGGATATAAGATGTACCTGCAAAGCACTCAAATATTCAAAAAAACATTCAAGCACCCATTCATTTCATTAAATTTCACATTAATGTCTGTTTATCTTTTTTTTTTTTTATCTTTTTATTTTTTTCTTTATTTTAAGAAAAATGGGTTCTGCTATACGAAAATAGCTGAAATTACCAACTATAAATAAGATTTTAAAACAACTACCAATTTTAACAGTAGAAGGGAATTTGTGTTCCGTCGTGTAATATTTTACTGGGTTTACACCTGTGATGCATAATTTGGGTTCTTAAAGTGTTAGTTGTAGATCCCACATAAGAGGAATTACATCTTACTTCTTTGTAATTAAATTGATATACAACAAAACTTACATTATTTCTGAAAAAAAATGTAAACCTTTTTTGATTTTTCTTTGAAATTATTTTGAACTTGACAATTAATGTAATGTATATATATATATATATATATATATATATACTATATATATATACTATATATATATATATATATATATCTAAAGAGTTGCTCTCTCTTTAAATAAATATATATATATATATATATATATATATATATATATATATATATATATATATATATTATATGAAATTTAGTATTTGTAAACATTATTTTAGCTGCACTATAAATAGTTTGTTAACCATGATCATGCCTAAAGTATACGAGCGAAATATTGGTATAATCTATATCAAAGGTTCTAACTTCATTTTATTCTAGAATAGTACTTAATAAATTTTCTTTTGAAAATAGTAACAGGGATGGCAATTTTGGTGATTTTTTTGATTTTTAAAAAAAAAAAATCAATTTTTGATTTTTATTTTTTTCTATTTTTCAAATTCGTAACGTCCACGATACTTCACAGGTAACTTGCAAATTATATTTCACGTGACGTTACAAATCAACATATCAAAAAAATCAAAAAAAAATCATAAATTGATTTTTTTTAAAAAAATCAAAAAAAATCACCAAAATTGCCATCCCTGGAAAATACAGAATTATTTATTTAGAAGAATAAAAAGAATTTGCTAAACGTATGCTAAAATTGACGCCGATTTAAATTTTCGTAGATTAACGTAGTTAAAAAAAAATCGATATTTTTTTAAAAAAGTAATCGATGTTTCAATATGGGCATGAGGCAACGTTGCCACATGTTGTTAATAAAAAATTTCCACATTTACGACATATTTTTATAAGCCATGTTATTCGGTATTTTCATATATATATTTTTTTTACGTTCGAATAATCAGTAAATATATATTTGTTGAGTATACACAGATTTACTGTGTATACTTAACAAAACTTATTATAACCTAAACGTAATGGGTCCTAAACCGAATTTAAACATAAAAAAAAATTTCATAGAGTGAATATGTTTATATATGAAAGAGATTTGGCAAGGCTTTTTTAGTCCTCTTACATGGGAACGAAAGTTTTTTTAAACGATTTATTGGAAAAAATATCGATATTTTTTATATTATTATTATTATTATTATTATTATTATTATTATTATTATTATTATTATTATTATTATTATTATTATTATTATTATTATTATTATTATTATTATTATTATTATTATTATTATTATTATTATTATTATTATTATTATTATTATTATTATTATTATTATTATTATTATTATTATTATTATTATTATATTATTATTATTATTATTATTATCATTGCATCGAACAGCAAGCTTTATATTTATATCTGTTGCTTATAATCCGATACATGTTTTTTTATATATTCTGTTGTACTAAATCGAAAAATTATGTTGGTGTTTGTGTATCACGGTTTGTCACACTCTACATGAAAATATTTAAAAGTTTCCCAAAACCAAATATTTTCCCTAGAACATCGGGAAAACGGTCTGACATATTAAACAACTAAATAAAAATTTATATCTGGCCCAATTATACATGCTCTGAAAATTTGAAACATTGCGGTTTTTCTTTAATGATTATTTATTTTTTCTTTTTCGTTTTTTTTTTTTTAGCACTTCACAAATGAAAATTTGCGATATCGTTTTTATTATTTGCTCTATCAGTATGAACACTTTAGAGGATGCATAATTGGACGAGGTATAAATCTTTTATTTAGATCATATGTTTGTATAACACAACCGTTTCTTCACTATTCAAAGGAAAAAAAATAATTTTTGGGATATTTTCTTAATGTTTCCATGTGAATAGCGGCAAAACGGGACATGAAGCATAAGACCAACATGAATTTTAGGACCAGCACCACATAATACATAAGAAAGAAGTCTTTTATATATATATATATATATATATATTATATATATATATATATATATATATATATATATATATATATATATATTTATATATATATATATATATATATATATATATATATATATATTATAAGTAAAAACCTTGTTTCTGGGCTGTATTTACACGATGTTAAGAAAACCACATCTGAAATTCATTACCCTTTAACAATATAATTCCATAACTATATAACTATATAACTATATAACTATATAACTATATAACTATATAACTATATAACTATATAACTATATAACTATATAACTATATAACTATATAACTATATATATATATATATATATATATATATATATATATATATATATATATAACTTCAAAAATCAGATATTTTTATCATTCCTCGGTGATAAGTTTAAGTTTTGAATATTATGAAAGTTTTGAATGTCGAAATTTTGTGTCAAAGTAATGAATGAAATCTCTTTAAAGTTTTCGGAATTAATCACTGGTTCCAGAAATAATTAAATACGATTTTTATTAACACCTTTTCCAAATTTAAATTCGAAATACTTTCATTTTCGTTATAAATAAATTATTTTATTTTAATTTTTATTATTTTTATTATTTATTTTTTTTTGTTAAACAAGCGATTGATGGAAAAAAATTGCTGAATACTCTATTTTATTAAAACAACCGGTCACAGACAAAAGGAAATTTGTTTATGATTTGAAAATTTGATGTGAGGAGGTTACCACCAAACTTTGTCCTTTTAATGTATTAATTCAAATTGTTTCGTAACTAGTTTTAATAACTGATGGTATCAGCCATGCTTGTCGATTCCATATGATATTAATCTTTCAGTTATATATATATATATATATATAGTTATATATATATATATATATATATATATATATATATATATATATATATATATATATATATATATATATATTTATATATATTACTTTTAATTTTGCAGCTGGGCACAATCAGAGGCACTGAATTGGCCCTCGAACACATGGGTAAAGACAAAGGACATGAAGGTGGAAGAATAATCAACGTGGCGAGCATGGCGGGGCTCAAAGATATCCCATTCGGTCCTTATTACAGCACGAGTAAAAGCGGAATTATTCATTACACAAGAGCTATTGGGGTAAGCACCAGTAAATTGCTCATTTATTATTATTATTATTATTATTATTATTATTATTATTATTATTATTATTATTATTATTATTATTATTATTATTATTATTATTATTATAAAAATATGTGTGTGTAGGTATTTGTTTGTGTGTGTGTTTATATGTTCTTGTGCTTGTGCGTGCTTTTGTGTAACAGAGATAAATGTTTTTCTAACCAAATATTTTGGCATTTAGTATTTGTAATATTTGCTATGTAGATAAAAGGATTTTCTTTTCATATTTAACGTTTTTCAAAATAATTCGTACGGGTCAACAAATGAGAGAACGGAAAATAATTTAATGATGGGTGTTTCAACTTTTTACATCAATGATAGTTATTATTACAACAAATTTTCAATTTTATTTGAAGGAGTCAAAGAGAATAAGCATGTTAGTTATGACTGAAATTTTTTTCTTTTTTTTTCTACTTTAAATTATTGTTTTGAATGGGTTTTCTCTTTGTTTTTTTCCTTAATTATAATTCATTTTAGTTTTTATACTTTTACTTTCCTTTTGTTTTCATGAAAATTTATTAAACTTGCGCATCCCTTTATGTAAACAAATATAAGCTCTCATATATATATATATATATATATATATATATAGGTATATATATATATATAGTATATATATATATATATATATATATATATATATATATATATATCTCTATATATCATAGTATATATATATATATATATATATATATATATATAGTGTAAGATATATATATAATATTATTACACATAATATGTTATAAACACCTCCTCCATGAGAAAAGAAGAGAGGAGAAAGAAAGAAAGAGCATATACATATGAGGAGGAGGAGGAGAGGAGAGAAGAGAGATGAGAGAGAGAGAGGAGAGGAGGAGGAGGAGGAGAGAGAGAGGAGGAGAGGAGAGAGAGGCGGTAGAGGTTTGGGCCAAGCTGGTAACCAAACATACAAGTTACGTCAAGTAGGTCTTATAATCCACAGTGTGAAGCGGCAATTAAAGCTCTTTTTGGGAAGTTTCCTCTACTTGAGTAAGTTTAAATGTTAAATCACTGCTATTGCTTATATTTATCTATGTGAAAGTATACTAGCAAACAAATAATCGAACCACCCATCACATTTCACTTTAACTAACATTAACTATTTTAAGATGGTCAATATTACTTTAAATATTTTGTTGCCGTTAAAATGAAATCATGTTAAAGGTATTACAATCATCTTTTCAACCATTTAGAAGGGTAGGAATGGAAAGTGAGAAAGCGAAAGGAAAAAGGAAGTAAGAATATTTGGATTTCAGCAAAGAAAAGAATTTGATAAAAAAAGGAAAATTATTCTTACTAACTTTTGTTACACCATTCCCCTTCCCCAGCCATGTGCCATGGTAACAGCTTCCACACAGTTTCTCAAGAATCTCAAGTATGCTAAAACAGTTCAAGGAAGAATTGTCCTTCGCACAGGGTTTAGATACCCTGTGAATAACCATAACAATCTAGACTGTCCAGCAGTTCATCCTGTGTACCGGAAGTTTCTGTAGACTGGTGAATACCATAGAAGACCAGAATCTATAGGAGGCCTGACAACGACGACATAAGATAACCGTTTCATCGCTTTGAGGTTTTTGCGCAATCGCCATCTCACCGATGTGCAGCAGCTCCGGGATGTATGAGGGGTGGGTGGAAATTTATACCCGAAACGGTCCAAAATTGAATCTAGAACACCAATAATCATGGTTTGTTTTGTCAGTGAGAATGTGAATTAGACTTTGGAAAAATGAGAGACCGTTCGTTTCTCAAATGAGATCAAATATTATTCCATGGTAACGATGGAAGAAGGAGGATATACCGCAGACACGGAGAGTGGTTTGCACATTGCAAGATAGAAGAATAGTTAGATACTACAGATATCCCTGCATGGTCTGGGCCTGCCTTTCGTTAGAAGGAAACACCGTCCTGTCTTCATTGGTGGGTCAAATGATGAACCATATAGAAGGGGTCTGATGTCCCACCGCAACACCGAGAAGATTCTTGCTGATTATGTTGTACGTTGAGCTGGTGTTATTGACGATGACTTAGTGTTGATGTATGGTAATGCATTGCCGTACCTCACTCTTACTGTCCTTCAGTATCTCGAGCTTGACGATATCTCGGTCATGCAGTGGCCAACATGAAGTCGAGAATCCATGGAGAACATAATGGAAGATTTTATAGTTATGTTCATTAGGTCCAAGCGAAAATCTAGATGGAAGCAGTTATTATGACATGAGATGAGGGTGTATTAAAAGTTATTGAAATAAATTTTCTTTTATTACTTCTTGCTTTTCTTTTTTGAAATTCTAACTTTATTAGTTCCTTCTTTCCTATAGCTTCCGCACTTTCCATTCCTACCCATGTAGACAGTCGGAAAGGTATATGCATTACTTTTAAAATGACCTTATTTCAAACCGTATATTCTTATGTAATATATTATATCATAAAAGAGTTAATATTATTCAAAGTGAAATGTGGTGGGTGGTTCGATTGTTTTTGCTCGAGAGTTTATTTTCATTAATTATATTATATACAAGATCTTTGTTTCCCATAATGAGTTTTTTTCCTTATTACTATTGTTTTTTTCCTATTTTTATTTCACAGAGTAGAAGAAGTAGCCGACGCCCTAATCACTTTGATCGAAGACAACAAACCTGGAGGTGTCATGGTCTTGGAAAAAGGAAAGGCTCCTTACTACGTGCCTCCTTCTGTTTCCTAAATTGTATATATATATATATATATATATATATATATATATATTATATATATATCATATTATTATATAATATATTATAATATATATATATATATTATACTATATACACTATATATTATATAAATATATATATATCTTATATATATATTATCTATATATATATAATATTACTAATATATATATATATATATAATATATATATATAATATTATATATATATATATAATAATATAATATATATATATATATATATATATTACCATTAAAAATTTTAATAAAATAAATAATTAAAATATATTATATATATAATATAATATATATATATATATATATATATATATATATATATATATATATATTATATATATAATATATATATATTATATATATAATATAAATATATATATATATAGGCATTAAATTAAGGATTGTTAAGCTCAGATGTGGGAATAACTTTTGACCATAACTTTTGCAAGTATCATCGGTGACACATAAATATTATATATATATATATATATTTATATATAGAATAATATAAAATAACTGAATTTTATATATATACTATATTATTTATATTATATAAATATAGTTGCTCTATAAGAGACATTCTTAGCTAAAATGCCAACTGAAAATCCTTTGTTATTGCTTGTTGATTTTAATTCACATCATGTCTTGTTTGACTCTTACAAAATGATACAAGAGGTGAAAAGTTTTATGTATTGAACAGCAAAGGAATCTGAATGGAGTTAGTACGTCATTGCCAATTTTTGTCTCAATTCCAAATGGTCAATGTCCAACTTTATCCCTTTCCTCCTCCAATATGCTAGGAGAATTTCTATGGTCTACTTTTACGGATACTATGGGTAGTGATCATTATCCATTCCTAATGTTTACAAGGGAAATACATATTTTTAGAGAGAAGAAACCTAAATGGATAATTCACACTCCAACAAAGATTTTGGCCGCAATTTGAAGTTCAAATAAAGCCGATTTACATTTTCACTAATTTCTTTGTCCATATTAATTGTGAAACTGAAATAAAAGAACCTCTTATCATG
>JABUQX010131529.1:15000-17500 GCA_015478945.1 Trachelipus rathkii
CTGCTTGACTCCACCTATAAATTCAGGATTGTCAAGGATGAAAAGAGGAACAGTTGAATACCCGAATCTTCCATCTGCTATTCGACCTATTCCACATTCAGATAGTCTACCAATTCCTACTCCAGATCAACATTATGAGCTTGAAGTAGAAAATGAAGACAGTGTGGAAGAAGAACCCAACAAGCCTTCCACATCCCATGATCCAGTTTTTTAGGTAAACGATGATACACCGCACCAACTGTGTTAAGCGGAATTGAGTGATCTCATTCGAGATCTTGACTTGTCAAAGGAGAAGGCAGAACTTCTAGGGTCAAGACTACAGCAAAGGAATCTTCTCCAACGTGATGGTCAGGGTCTCACAGGTAAGAGAATTGTCAAGAGGGTCTCAACTTCCCCTTTTTGGGAGGAAAAACATCTGGTTGTTTGCTGGCGACGTCTATGCTTGATGAATGTTTGAATTGAGCCATGATCCAACTGAATAGAGGCTATTCATAGACTCCTCCAAGCTTAGTTTGAAAGCTGCAGTACTACACAATGGCAACCATCTTCCTTCTATTCCTGTTGGTCACGCAGTTCACATGAAGGAGACTTATGCAAACATGACAGCTCTCCTCGACTCACTCAAATACGGTGAACAAGGTGGAAAATCTGTGGCGATCTCAAAGTCATCCCTATACTCTTAGGATTGCAAAATGGGCCCACTAACTACTGCTGCTTTTTATATATGTGGGACAGTAGGGATAGGAAAGCACATTACATTCAAGCAGATTGGACTGCAAGAAATCTTGATTCTAGCGAGAAAAATATGGCTGCCGAGTCTCTCATGGACCCAAAAGATGTTCTTTTTCCACCCCTTCATATAAACCTGAGTCTCCTGAAAAATTTTGTCAAAGGTATGAACCAGGAGGGAGAGGCATTTAAGTACTTCAAGACAAATTTCCTATACTGAGTGATGCAAAGATTAAGGAAGGTATTCTTGTTAGGCCACAAATTCGACAACTTGTAAAGGATCCTGCGTATAACCGAGTTTTGGAGGGGAAAGAAGCCTTAAAGGAAGTTATACATGGATTCTTAGGCATTGAAAAGAGATGATAACTACACTCAGTTAGAAAGAAAGAAAAGAAAGCTTGGGAAGCCTTAATGAGAGTTATACATGGATTCTTAGGCATTGAAAAGTGCTGATAACTACACTCAGTTAGAAAGAAAGAAAAGGAATTCTTAGGCATCGAAAGAGATGAAAACTACACTCAGTTGGCGACAGTACTCCTGGGAAAATACCATCAACTCGGATGCAACATGTCCCTTAAAATCAATTTTCTAATTTTAAAATCAATAAAAAAATGTGTATCTCCCCCGACTAAAAATGTCCTGAAAATTTTATGCAGATTTGATATACAGGAAAAAAATATCGCAATTTTTCAATTTGAAAACAAAAAAAAGTAGGTTTTGAAAATCGACCATTACTCAGATATCAGGTCGAATATCAATATTCCGTTCCTAAATAATTTAGATAATAGTCCAATCTTTGCATATTTGAAGTTTGAAGTCATTTCGAAAAAGATTGTAGGAGGAGATAGGACAAATGTCAAAAACATAGATTTTCAAAAAATGAAAATGCCAAAACAATGACTACAGACACAGAAAACACTCAAAAACGACGTTTTAGACGTAAAAAAAAGCTAAGGTCTGGTGTTTACTTGGTCAAAATCGGCTGAAAATTAAGAATTTTATGTCCCTTTTTAGATGGGGGGGGGGAATTGAGCTCAGCCCGGAGCAGAAATTGGACCTTCCCCTTGAAAACAAGAATAAACTACACAATATTACAAAAGTCTTGAAATTCTAGGCATTTTTTTCTCAATTCAGAAAAAAATCTTCATCTTTCTATAAAACAGTAAAGCTTTCTCTATTCTATGTTTCCAACTGCCTTGCAATTATAGTTGTTAAGAGAGTCCACTGATCGAATACACAAATTTCTTCTGTTTATGTGCTATAAAGAGTTCTTCATTCAGACTGTTCTCTATTTCTCTCCATTCAGGTGTCTTCCTTACTAGCACACTCTTGAACTTTTCGGATTTCTAAACTGTACTTCCATTTGTCGACACACTTTAAGCTCGTTTGATAGAAATTCTCAAATACCTTAAAAGTTTAAATCTTTAATTTCTCCTATTTATTTTTTACATCAGTAATTAATGCATAAAAACGAGGAAAATTGAAAATTTTTAATAAAATGGCGGGATGACTAAGAAATAAGGAAAAAAAATGGTATTGTCCTGTTCAAAACGGTATTTATGGTTAGTCTATTCTTAAACTTAAAAATATTACAGTACATAAATACTATGTGATTATTTGATACGGGATATGATTGCATTGATAACCAGTCATTCTCCTTTGTAGAAAATATTGGATATAAGAAACTAATAAGTCACCTATGTTAACAATACAATTTCCATAAAGGGGGTACATTACACAGAAGATTATTCCATTTTATATAGCAGAATAA
>JABUQX010131529.1:25000-32500 GCA_015478945.1 Trachelipus rathkii
TATATATATATAACATCAGAGTTCAGGCATGTAACTAGAAAACTATAACATCTACAGGAAAATAAATAACATTTTTGATTTCAGGAAGTAATTTCATCGAAGAAAACTTAAAAAAAATTTATTTTATTCTAATATTTATTAATAACTCCTTAAAATTTAGTAATATCTTAGACCTGAAATAGCGCAAGCTCTGATTGACCTTGAAAGCTGCAGTAGTCTCGGGAGCAAAAGTTGCCAAATACCGTTTTTTGGAGAAAATATTATTTTTTCTTTTTATATCCTTTTTAGGGGGTTCGAGCCGACGGAGGGACAGAGGGGGGACGAAGTCCCCCCGTCGTCCCCCGGTAGGCCGAGAAACCCCGACTCTATCTATCGTTCTTGTTTACTCGTGGGTATTCGTCCGTTTAAAAAAAAAAAAATTCAACATTTGGCAACTTTCCGTGCATACTCGGGAGTAAGCCGCATCTTTGATTTATCAAAAAACAGTAATTTTTCAACAATTTTTAACAATTTTAATTTTTTAAAAAGCGTTATTTTTTTTATTTTTTTTTTTAATTTCCGGGGTAAAAATGTCTCCTGATTAATAAAATGATATTTATTTTCGTGTACCTGTTATAGTTTTTTAGTTACATGCCTGGCCTTTTCGGGATGCTGACCTTTTAATATATATATATATATATATATATATATATATATATATATATATATATATATATATATATATATATATATATATATATATATATATATATATATATATATATATATATATATATATATATATATATATATATATATATGAGTAGAGTTGTCAAATTTGGGAGTTATTTTATGACGTGTTCGAGAGGAGGCTTTGTGGAAAAATCCTCAAAATAGACAAAATAAGAATAAGGTTTCTTTTACGTTGCCATGACAACCAGTGTTTTGAAAGCATTATAATTATGCTTTCTTGGAGGCACAAATCAAAATTCCTCCAGTCAATGATCCTTATGAAAAATAATGTTTCGCAAGAGAATAAATGATCTTAATGTAAAATTAGCGTTCTTGTATAACATTTTAAACATTATTTTAATAGTAATAAATAGTAAATTGAATTATTTTATTACATTAGTTGCTTTTATTTTTTTTAGAGGAGGCCCGGCCTCCTGTGCTTCCCCCGTAAAACCGCGCCTGATATATATATATATATATATATATATATATATATATACTATATACATATATAAAATTATATATATGTGTATATACATATAATATATATATATATATATATATATATATATATATATATATATATATATATATTAAATAATTTTTTTTTATTTAATTTTTTAAAAAAATTGGATTTCTTGCCAAATTTCGAGAGGAGGCTTTGTGGAAAAATCCTCAAAATAGACAAAATAAGAATAAGGTTTCTTTTACGTTGCCATGACAACCAGTGTTTTGAAAGCATTATAATTATGCTTTCTTGGAGGCACAAATCAAAATTCCTCCAGTCAATGATCCTTATGAAAAATAATGTTTCGCAAGAGAATAAATGATCTTAATGTAAAATTAGCGTTCTTGTATAACATTTTAAACATTATTTTAATAGTAATAAATAGTAAATTGAATTATTTTATTACATTAGTTGCTTTTATTTGCCCTGCCTCCTGTGCTTCCTCTGTAAAACCGCGCCTGATATATATATATATATATATATATATATATATATATATATATATATATATATATATATATATATATATATATATATATATATATATATATATATATATATATATATATATATATATATATATATATTTATATATATATATATATATATATATATATATATTTATTTTTATATACTCTTATATATATATATATATATATATATATATATATTTATATATATATATATATATATATATATATATATATATATATATATACTATATATATATATATATATATATATATATATATATATATATAAATATATATATTTATAATATATGCTCTCACTGTATATATGGGACATTTATAAAGTGAGTTGACTCCGTTAAAATTAGGATTGGAGTTAATTTAGGTTAAGTTTGGTTAGGTTAGGTTAAGTTAGGTTAGGTTAAGTTAGGTTAGGTTAGATTAGGTTAGGTTACCCAAAAATTTAATGTATTTACCCTAAAATTATTAAAATAACGATACATTAATTATTGATTTTCGCTCCTGGAGTCAACCACTTATAAATAGCCATATATATATATATATATATATATATATATATATATATATATATATATATATATATATATATATATATATATATATATATATATATTATATAGACTTAAGACGTCAACAGTAATAATAGATAGTAATGCCTTAATTAAAATATTACTTGTGAAATCCTTATATAAATAGAAGAAAATCAATACTCTTTTAATAAGAGGTTGTAAGTTTAATATCAAATATTTAAAGAAATTTATTGAGGAATATTAGCAGAATATTTCGACCAAACTTGGCCCTCTTTCAGCTGCTATAAACTAAATTAAATATAATAAAAATACATAAAATAAATTTAAAATTATCACAAAAGTTTTGGTTTTAATTTTTTGAAAAAAGGTGAGGAGTTAAGAATGTTGTTAATGATGGGATCTATTTGTGAATCATTTCTTTGTATATTATAATTAGTGGAATTGTTTATGCAAAATAATTCGGTGAATCTTCTAAGGTGAAGGTTTTCAATGTTAATAATGGGCGTCATGTGGTCTATGTTGATAGTATGGTTGTGGGTAGATCTATGTAAGGTGAGGGCAGAGTTGGGATTGTCTTGAAGTAGGTCATATTTGTGTTGGTAATTACGGCGGGTGAAGTCATGTGTTTCTCCAATGTATATGCTGTTACAGTGGGCACAAGGTATTTTGTAAACACATTGAGAAGTAAAGGTGTTGGTATGAGATTTAGGTTTAAAAATTTTTTTGAAAGGAAGAAGATTTGAAGATGAGGTAAGGATAGTTTTGGGAAGGAATTTTTTGCAAAAATTGTGAGAAGACGAAGGTAAAGGGAGGTAGGAAGTATGTGTATTATCATGAGGAGGTTGGAAGGTATATTTAAAAAAAATTCTTAAACCTAAATCTCATACCAACACCTTTACTTCTCAATGTGTTTACAAAATACCTTGTGCCCACTGTAACAGCATATACATTGGAGAAACACATGACTTCACCCGCCGTAATTACCAACACAAATATGACCTACTTCAAGACAATCCCAACTCTGCCCTCACCTTACATAGATCTACCCACAACCATACTATCAACATAGACCACATGACGCCCATTATTAACATTGAAAACCTTCACCTTAGAAGATTCACCGAATTATTTTGCATAAACAATTCCACTAATTATAATATACAAAGAAATGATTCACAAATAGATCCCATCATTAACAACATTCTTAACTCCTCACCTTTTTTCAAAAAATTAAAACCAAAACTTTTGTGATAATTTTAAATTTATTTTATGTATTTTTATTATATTTAATTTAGTTTATAGCAGCTGAAAGAGGACCAAGTTTGGTCGAAATATTCTGCTAATATTCCTCAATAAATTTCTTTAAATATTTGATATTAAACTTACAACCTCTTATTAAAAGAGTATTGATTTTCTTCTATTTATATAAGGATTTCACAAGTAATATTTTAATTAAAGCATTACTATATATATATATATATATATATATATATATATATATATATATATATATATATATATATATATATATATATATATATATATATATATATAAGGATAAGTGTCTTTATCTGTCCCATAAATATAATCGCTATAGTTGCGTGTATACACACACATTGACAAACCAAATAAAACAGCATTGAGTCAAAATAAAGCTGTATTGTAATAAAGAGCTTCAAAACTTTAAATAACAACTTTGATCTTAACTATAGTAAACCGATTTGGCCGTACGCAACATAACATAACCTTACTTAACTTCTTAATCAAACTTATAGTATTATTATTATATAACGTTTTTCACTTTCCATCGTTTCAATAAACAACAACAAAACTACAAGTTATATAAATAAATTGGAAAATAGTTCAAACTCTTCTCACTATGCGCGCGCCGTTCTACATTTTGTTCGATAACGTAACTATGGGAAAAAAATTGACTTCAGCTTCATGGGACGGGGATAATATATATATATATATATATATATATATATATATATAGTAATGTATATATATATATATATATATATATATATATATACTCTTATAAATACTATATGTATACATAAAAAGATAGAGATATATATATATATATATAAATTAATAAAGCTTCGAGGGGCTTTACAATATATATCTATGAACTTAGAAATTTTTTTGAACTTAGAAAATTTTTGGTCTCAAAATGTGTGGGTCGCTGTCTACAGTATTACCATATATATATATATATATATATATATATATATATATATATATATATATATATATATATATATATATATATATATATATATATATATATATATATATATATATATATATATATATATATATATATATGGTAATAGTAGCGTAGGGGCTTCACCCTCGATTTTTATAAAAATCACATGATATACTCTAAAAAAATAATGAAGAATAGTGAAAACCAAAAGTCGCTCTCATTAGAAAAAAAAGTTACAGCCTCTCAAAGTTGTTGAAACTCCCATAGACTTTCATTTATAATCAATCCAGGTTAGGTCTCATTTCAGGCCCTCTAGTTTAGACTATGATATGTTTTGTTAAGTATACACAAAGAAAATCTATGTATACTTAACAAATCTTATCATAACCTGAACTAGGATGGCCCTAAAACGAGCACGAGGCCCACTATTTTTTTTTTTTTTATAAGAAAGCCTATGGGAAAATTTTTAACTTTGAGAGGCTGTTATTTTTTTCCTTAAGGACAGACTTCATAGCAAAATCTTAACTATTTCAAACCGATAAAAAAAATGTTTTTTTGATGAACAACTATGATATCTTTAATTTTATGAAAAAAACAAACAAAAAAAACTGTTCGTTTTTGAACAGTTTTAGGGTGAAGAGAGGAATTTTTTTTTTGAATTTCCACAAAAACTGCCATAAAATCTTTAATTTTCAAGATATTTCAATTTTTTTGCACTAAAATACTCCAATTTAGTGTGGCAATAAATTTTATTTAGACACATTATTTGAAAATTTGTTTTTTTAAATTTTTTTTACAATATTTGAAAAGTACTTCAAAATTATTTGAAGGGAGAATAGTCAACCATGGCTGACACCACCTTACGTTCTACCAAAACATTTAATATAAACGTCAGTTTGTTTACACGTTTATATGTGAGCTTGGTACCAAATTTGAAGAAAATAAATCTGTTCGTTTTTTTTTAATGAATTTTTTTTATATCTCATGTAAGGAAAAAATGAAATGCTAGAAAAACACAAATAAAAATTTGGAAAATTTTTCATTTTTAAAACGGCAAAAAAAAAACCTTTATTCTCACACACACACACACACACATATATATATATATATATATATATATATATATATATATATATATATATATATATATATATATATATACAGATATATATATATATATATATATATATATATATATATATATATATATATATATATATATATATATATATATATATATATATATATATATATATAGTTCCAAGCACCCTTCTATGGATTTAAATAAGTACAGAGTTTCAAAGCAGTGATATCGAAGCAGGAGACTTGAAAACTGTTCCAAGATACCTTCTTTTTCTGGAGAGGCGGATCGGACTAGTGGTAGAGCCTCCTGTACATTGTCTAACGGCGACGCTGTTGTCGATGGTTTGACTCCTGGTGCGAGTTAATTTTTTTCCTCTTATTATTATTATTGCAAATTTCTCGCAACGAGCATGTTGTGCGTATGTCGGTGATCCTTGACTTTGGTCGGCTGCTCCTGTAACCCATGAGCACCCCTGAAAAATGCCGTTAGTAGCCTCACAAAGAGGTTTCAACCACCCTTCTATTGGATTTAAGTAAGTATCAGGTTTCAAAGCAGTGATATCGAAGCAGAAGCCTTATCTTTTTTGGGATTCGGATCGGACTAGTGGTTGAGCCTACTGTACATTGTCTAACGGGGACGCTATTGTCTATGGTTCGAGTCCTGGCGCGAGTGAAATTTTTTTCGTCTTATTATTACAAATTTGTCTCAAAAAGCATGTTGTGCACCTGTCGGCGTTCCTTGACCTTGGTCGGTTGGTCCTGTAACCCATGAGTACCTCTGAAGAATGCCGTGTTGTCCCAGATGGGGTTCCAACCATCCTTATGTGGGTTTAAATAAGTATCTAGTTTCAAAGCAGTTATATTGAAGCAGAAGATTTGAAAACTTCCGAGATGCCTTCTTTTTTGGGGAGGTGGATTGGACTAGTGGTAGAGCCTTCTGTACATTGTTTAACGGCGACGCTGTTGTCGATGGTTCGAGTCCTGGGGCGAGTGAAATTTGTCTTCGTCTTATTATTGCAAATTTGTCGCAAGAAGCATCTTGTGCGCATGTCAGTGTTCCTTGACTTTGGTCGGCTGGTCCTGCAACCCATGAACACCCCTGAAGAATGCCGTGTAGCCTCAGCAGAGGTCCAATCACCTTTCTGTGGATTTAAATAAGTGTTGAGTTTCAAAGCAAGGATTTTGAAGCAGGAGATTTGAAAACTTCCGAGATGCCTTCTTTTTCTGGGGAGGCGGATCGGACTAGTGGTAGAGCCTTCTGTACATTGTCTAACGGCGACGCTGCTGTTGATGGTTCGAGTCCTGGCGCGAGCGAATTTTTTTCGTATTATTAGTACAAATTTGTAACAAGCATGTTGTATGCCTGTCGGCGTGGCCTGACTTTGGTTGGTTGCTCCTGTAACACGGGAGCACATTAACGAATGCCGTGTAGCCCCAGCAGGGGAGTTAAAAGCACCCTTCTATGGATTTAAATAAGTGCCGTTTCAAAGTAGTATCGAAGCAGGAGACTTGAAAACTGTTCCGAGATGCCTTCTTATTCAGGAGAGGCGGATAGGACTAGCGGTAGAGCCTCATGTGTATTGTTTAACGACGACGCTGTTGTCGATAGTTCGAGTCCTGGCACGAAAGAAATTTTTCTTCGTCTTATCATTATTAATTTGTCGCAACAAGCATGTTTTGCCAATGTCGGAGTGGAGTGACTTTGGTTGGTGTCTCCTGTAACCTAGGAACACCCCAGCAGAATGCAGTGTAGATTCAGCAGGGGTTCCAAGTAGGAACCGACCGGGGCCCCGGCCCCGGCCCCGCCCGGCCCCGGCCCCGGCCCCGGCCCCGGCCCCGGCCCCGGCCAAAAATCAGGAAAAACCGGGGTTTTCTACCGGGGTTAACTGCAAATTTACACTAAATAATAGAGGGTTAAATCAAACAAAATAAAAAAATATATTTTAATTCCATTATTCCTTTGTT
>JABUQX010131529.1:37500-42500 GCA_015478945.1 Trachelipus rathkii
ATTCACTTACATTTATATTATTCACTCGATGTTAACTAAAAATATTTCAAAGTTTTTTAAATAATTCGGATTTTCTTTATTATTATTATTATTATTATCTATGTACATTGACAATCCATCACGAGAAAACACAACAACCCGCACTCCTTACAGATACGAAACTGACCTCTCTCTGTAAAATGTGTTGAAATAACTACTTTAGGCCTAAATTTAGGATAAACTTTGTATCCCGTAAGCGATTTAAGCCTAATTCCAGGTCAAAATATATTTCAAACTGACCTTTTTCTGTAAAATGTGGTGCAATAACTACGTTAGGCCTAAATTTAGGCCTAAATTTAGGATAAGCCTTTTTGTAGACGGCTAATTTAATCCTAATACCAGGTCAAAAGGTAATTCCAGTATAGACAAGAATCATTGTTATTATTATTTTTATAAATACATTTCAAACTGAAACATGCTGGATCGGTAAGATCCTTTAAGCAGGTAAGAAGGAAATGTTTTCCTTACTTGTGATTGGTCGGAGTAATTATCTCTATATGACCTCGTATGTGATTGGTCGAGAATTATATTTTATCGTCTTTTGAAAATTAACTTTGTTCTTTAAACTTGTATTTGAGCAGGTGTGTGTTTTATTATCTTTTAGACCCAAACTCATTTTAAAATCATAGTCATTTTAGCTGTTAAGCGGTGCACAAGTTATCTGATTTGTATTAAAAGTGTTTTATTTTTACTAAGTGTATATCATATTTATAATAAATACTTACATTGAGGAATAATTATTAATTTCACTAGAATAGATAATAATTAATTCACTAGTTCATAAGCTAACCACCAGGGCTCAGCATGAGCCCCACCCGCAAAGGTACAGCCAACCCCGCACCCACTGGTGCGTCCCGCCGCGTCCCTGCCTGCCGCGTGCGTCGCGGCGCAATAGCTTCCGCGTCTGCCTGCCGCGTGCGCCCGCACAGCTTCCGCGTACTTCGTCGCCGGTGTGCCCGCAGGCGCAATATTCCCGCGTACTCGCCCGACTTAATGCTATTTACTTCATGCCTATTGTTATTATTATTTAGAACACACATACACACACACACATACACACACGCACACACACACACTTACACATATAACGTATAATTTATTAAAACATTTTATTTTTATTTTATTATTATACTTCATGCCTATTGTTATTATTATTTAGTACACACATTACACACACACACATGCAAGTACACACACACAGACACAGTACACACACACACACACACACACACACACTCACTTACACATATAACGTATAATATTAAAACATTTTATTTTTATTTTATTATTATACTTATTCTATTTACTTCATGCCTATTGTTATTATTATTTCAGGAATCACACATGCACACATATCGCACACACACACACACACATACACACTTACACCACATACGCACCCACCCACTCGATATTTTGATACTTCAACTTTGGATGCCTCAGCTTTGATGCCTCAACTTTGATGCCTCAGTTTTGATGCCTCAACTTTGATGCCTCAGCTTTGATGCTCAACTTTGATGCCCCAGCCTTTGATGCCCAACTTTAATAACAAGCTTTGGTACTCAGTTTTAGAGCTATCTTTTGATGACTCATCTTTGATGGCGTCATCTTTGATACCAATCTATATTGATGATTCATCTTATAAGCAGTTACACTTACCATAGATAGACACTTAAATTTACACTTATACACACATATAGTATGTCTCATATACATACAGGCGCACATACAAATAGAAATGAAAATATACACCCACACACACACATATATATATGTATATGTTATATATATATATATATATATATATATATATAAGGGAGCAGCAGTATATATATAGTTATATATATATATATATATATAGCTGTCGTCTCAGTAGTTATATATATATATATATATATATATATATATATATATATATATATATATATATATATATATATATATTTAATGCAAGGGAATATTGTGTGTGCGGGAGACGCGGCGGCGAGTACGCGGAAATATTGCGCCTGCGGGCGCACGCGGCGGGCGGGAACGCGGAAATATTGTGCCTGCGGGCGCACGCGGCGGGCGGGGACGCGGCGGGACGCACCAGCGGGTGCGGGGGTGGCTGCGGGTGGGGCTCATGCTGAGCCCTGGTGGTTAGCTTATGAACTAGTGAATTAATTATTATCAATTCTAGTGAAATTAATAATTATTCCTCAATGTAAGTATTTATTATAAATATATGATATACACTTAGTAAAAATAAAACACTTTAATACAAATCAGATAACTTGTGCACCGCTTAACAGCCAAAATTATGATTTTAAAATGAGTTTGGGTCTAAAAGATACAAAACACACCTGCTCAAATACAAGTTTAAAGAACAAAGTTAATTTCTCAAAAGACGATAAAATAATTCTCGAACAATCACACACCAGAGGTCATATAGAGATAAGGATTTCTTACCCTGACCAATCACAAGTAAGGAAAATATTTCCTTTTACCTGCTTAAAGGATCTTACCGATCCAGCATGTTTCAGTTTGAAATATATTTATAAATAATAATAACAATGATTCTTTTCTATACTGGAATTACCTTTTGACCTGGTATTAGGATTAAATTAGCCCGTCTACAAATAGGCTTATCCTAAATTTATAAATTTAGGCCTAACGTTGTTATTGCACCACATTTTACAGAAAATGGTCAGTTTGAAATATATTTTGACCTGAAATTAGGCCTAAATCGCCCTTGGGTACAAAAAAGGATTATCCCAAATTTAGGCCTAAAGTAGTTATTTCAACACATTTCACAGAGAGAGGTCAGTTTCGCATCTGTAAGGAGTGCGGGTTGGTTGTTGTGTTTTTTCGTGATGGATTGTCAATGTACAGATAATAATAATAATAATAATAATAAAGAAAATCCGAATTATTTAAAACTTTTGAATATATTTTTAGCTAACATCGAGTGAATAATATAAATGTAAGTGAATAATTGTTATTTTTAAATAAAAAACTTAGAATGATTTTAATAAAATACATGTTATGTTACAGAGAAGAACTTATTTTTTGTTATTTTATACTTATTACATGGCTAAAGATGATGAAGCAGTAAGTCAATAGAACAAAACGTGGCATAGTTTGGTGTAGAGGTGCTAGAGGCTGACCTTACTGATTTACTGATTTATTGTTTTAAGGTACGTAAAAGGTAGTTTTTAACAAATTTCATAAAATTTTAGTAAAAGTTATTTCAAAATTGATACTTATAAAATTTATAAACAAAAAGTATTTAACAGTTAATAATAAATTTTTTGTTCAAAGATAATGATTGATTTACTAGAAGTTTTAGGAAACTTAAAGTACTTAGTTATATTTGAATGAGTAATATAAATGTTTAATTAAAACATAAAAATGTTTTAATAAATTATACATTATATGTGTGTGTGTGTGGTGTGTGTGTGTGTGTGTGTATGTGTGTGTGTGTGTAAATCTGTGCGAGTGTAAGTAACCCTGTGTGTGTGTTAATCCAGTGAGCAAGTAAATCTGTGTGTGAGTGTAAGCAAATCTGTGTGAGTGTAAGTGTAAATGTAAGTGTCTATGGATAAATGTAAGTATCATGTAGTGAATGTGTGTATACCAGTGAATGTGTGTATATGTAAAAAAGTGTGTGTGTGTGTGTGTGTGTATGTGTATGTTCTAAATAATAATAATAGGCCTGAAGTAAATAACACTAAGTATAATAATAAAAATAAAATAAAATAATAAAAATAATAAAATAATAATAAAATAAATAAAATAATAATAAAATAAATAAATAAGTATTAAAACAAATAAAAAACATAAGTTAACAAATATATGAGTTAAAGCAGTAAAACATGAGTTAAAGCAGCAGCAGGAGAGTGCCAAAGCAGTGCAGAGGCCAAAGCAGCAAAATTGTTAAAGCAGTAAAGCAGTGAGTTAAAGCAGTGTAAAACATGGGTTAAAGCAGTAAACATGAGTTAAAGCAGCAAAGGTAAAACAAAAGCATACTATTCCCTTAGGTAACACTTAGGTAACAACTCTATTGATTTACTGATTTACCGCTTTAGGGAGGTATGTAATGTTAATAGATATATGAGTTAAAGCAGTAAAACATATAAGTTAAAGCAGTAAAACATGAGTTAAAGCAGTAAAACATGAGTTAAAGCAGTAAAGCAGTAAACAAAAGCATACTAATCCGCTAGGTAACACCTCCATTGATTTACTGATTTACTGTTTTAAGGTATGTAATGTTAATGTTTTAGCTAAAATTCTGCACACAGTGTAAAATAAAATGTCACATTATCAGACACTTGTTTTTTTTTCTTCTTTACATGTTAATTTTTTAAAAATTTATAAATTAAAAAGTATTAAGTAAAAATATAAAAGTGTGTGAGTGTAAGTAAGTGTATCTGTGTGCGGTGTGTGTGATGGGTTAGTGTATGCTCATGGAGAGTGTAGTGCTTAAGGGCATCATAGTGTGTATAAGTTTCATAGTGAATGTGTAAGTAGTTTTTTTTTTTTTTTTTTTTTTTTTTTTTTTATTAACTCATAGTAGGAAGTATCCTAGCAGCCTTGTAATATACACCAATCGGTATCCTCATACCATATAACATAGGGGTAGACACCATATTAGGCTATTCTAGGCTCAGGGGAGCAAAAGGTTTAAAAAGTGGCACTCAGTTGGCACCATGTGGCACTCACTTGGCACTTTCTTGGCACACATTGGCACTCACTTGGCACTCATTGGCACTCATTGGCACCCACTTGGGCACTCACCTGGCACTCACCAGGCACTCATAGAACAATTCTCATAGAACACTAACAGAACATCACTGATCCTTATGGTGATTGGGAACCATCAATCCATCAAAAAGTTAAGGTCAAAAAAGTTACAATGCCAAAATTGTACCGTAGAATACAAAAGGGTTGACCGAAAAATTTGGTTTCTCAAAATTGTCCCA
>JABUQX010131529.1:47500-52389 GCA_015478945.1 Trachelipus rathkii
GCAAATTGCCGCCCCGGTCGGTCCCTAGTTCCGGCGTGTACCCTTCTATTGATATATATATATATATATATATATATATATATAGTATATATATATATATAAGTTAAATTTATATCATATATATATATATATATATATATATATATATATATATATATATATATATATATATATATATATATATATATATATACATTTTCTCACCTTTCTCACCAAGCGCCTCCGTGTAGGGTCATCCCCTGTCGTTTGCAATGTTTCTCCACAGGACCCTCTCTTCGTACAGTCGATGTTCCTCCACCTGATCCAGCGTCCAACCCCTCTTCGCCACCGCCGCCGCCACTCCATCCTTCCATCTTTTCCTTGGTCGTCCCGTCGGTCTTCCACCTGCAGGCTGCCATGCATAAAATCTAGCCGGGTATCTCTCTTCATCCATCCTTCTGATGTGTCCATACCATCTCAGTTGCTGTCTCTCAATCAGATCCTCCACCGCCTCGACCCCCAACTCCTCTCTTATCTCAGTATTCCTTCTTCTCTCTCTTCTGGTCACCCCCACTATCAACCTCAACACCCTCATCTCCGCCGCCACGATCTTACTCCTTGTTCTAGTTGTAAGTGTCCACGACTCCGACCCAAACAAAAGAACCGGTCTCAGAATCGTGGTATAAATAAGTGTTCCTGTCTCGTCACATGTCTGTTTCTCAGCAAGGGATACAACTGACCGACTCCTCTAGAGTAGTTCCTTATTCTTTCCTCTATTTCACCCTCCATCATTCCACAGCTGTTTACCGTAACTCCCAAATACTTAAAGTTCCTCGCATCTTTTTTTTTTCCCACCGAGCTCCATGTTTAAGTTCTCTCCTTCCCTAGCTATCTTCATCACTTCAGTCTTTCTCATATTCATCCTCAATCCCCTCCGTCGCAGCACCTCCTCCCATCTAATCAGTACTCTCTGTAACGTCTCCCTGTCTCTTGCAACTAGAGCAATATCGTCCGCATACGCCATTACAACAATCTCCTCCTCCTCCACCCCAATCTCTCGCATACACTTGTCCAGATACAGGATGAACAACAACGGTGACAACACTCCTCCCTGTCTGACACCTGTCTTCACTCCAAACCACTGTCCTATCCCATACGCTGTCCTAACGGCACTTTCACTTACTGTGTAAAGTCCCCTTATCACTCTAATCAACTTGGGTTCTATCTGGTAGTAACGATCCTCGAGTGTCTCCCAAAGTTTTACCCTAGGTACACTGTCAAATGCCTTCTCTAAATCCACAAAAGCCATATACATTTCCTTATCCCACTCCCAGCTCTTCTCTATCATCATCTTCAGAGAAAATATCAGATCCGCTGTTCCTCGTCCGGGCCTGAATCCATACTGCGCTTCATTCAGCTTGTCCTCGACTCCCGTCGCATGGCATGCGGCAGCAACAATATGCCCCTATAATTGGAACAGTCGCCCCTATCTCCCTTTTTGAACACCGGGCATACTATCGCCCTACCCCACTCCGCAGGTACTCTCTCCACTCTCCAGAAATCGTTAAACATCTTCAACATCCATCGCATGACCTCCTCACATCGCATTGTCTCCACCGGCAGCCCATCGCATCCTGGGCTCTTCCCATTTTTCATATTCCCCATTGCCATCTCCAACTCTTCCATTGTTATCGCACCCTCATCCACGTTTATTCGGATCTGTTCCTCTCTGCCTTCCGGAAGGTTCACATCTCCTTCCTCCTGATTATATAACTCTGAAAAGTACTCTCCCCACCTATCACTGATCTCATCAGGGTCCACTCTCAGCCTACCCTCCTTATCCTTTACTGAGTGTGCAACAGTCGACTCCTGTCCTCGTAGGTTTTTTGCCATGTTATATATTAATTTCTTAGTTCCACCCATATCCTGTCTCAGTTGTTCACCGATCCTCTCCCATGCTTGCTTCATCGCTCTCCTTTTTATGGTCTCAGCCTCATTTCTATTTACCACATATTTCGCTCTTGTCTCAGGGGATCTTCTTTCCATCCACACTCTAAACTTTTTATTTTTCTCCTTTACTGCACGTGCAACTTCATCTGTCCACCACGCAGTCTTTTTCTTTCTGGAACCCGTTCTTTTTACCCCCAGCGTATCTCTCGCACATGTTATCATTTTTTCTTTAAAATACTCCCACTCTCCTTCTACATCTACAACATTCTCTTCTTCCTCTGGTATAATATCACGGACTCTTTCTACAAAAACCCTTTTCACTTCATCCTCCTTTAATCTCTCCACTGCTATCCGCTCTCTCGTTACCATCTTCGCTGGTAACGGGGTTTTTAGATTTAATATCCCTACCACCAAACGATGGTCCGAATCCAGCGACACTGATGGTATACTTTTCACGTCTCTTACCACCTTCCTGTTGTTAATTAGTATAAGGTCAATCATTGACTTATCCGTATAGTCCTCAACAATACTATTCCACCTGTACCAGGTCCATTTATGCGAGTCCCTATGCGCAAAGTATGTATTCATCACTGCCAACCTATTGCTTACCGCAAAATCCAACAACCTCTCCCCCTCCGCGTTTCTTTCTCCTATTCCAAACGCCCCCACTGCTATCTCGGCACCTATTCTCTCCCTTCCTATATATATATATATATATATATATATATATATATATATATATATATATATATATATATATATATATATATATATATATATATATATATATATATGAAAAGAAAGCCCATCCTTACCGCCCCCTTTATACCTTTCAGTGAGAAGTCGTCGCAGTCAGAAAATCCACCCTAGTGCTTCACGGGACAGCGACGGTCCCTCACTAATGTGGGGTTCATCCCTTGGAACAGGTGGGCCACAACCATACCTCATCACAAAACCCAGCAATTCACCCATATTATGCACCTTTCTTCTCGACTCTGCCAAACACACTCCAGGAATTCCTTCACTGGCTCAATCTACTTTTTCTTCGGTCTCCAGCCGGTTGTTTCCCGGCACACTCACCACTATACATCCTCTCAACCAACCGACTATCACCCATCCTTTCCACATGACCAAACCATCTTAACGTACTTTCATTTATTCTCTCATTTATCCCTTTCTTCACACCATGCAACTCTCTAGTACGTCCATTCCTCATGTTATCAATTTTTCTCACACCTAGCACACCCCTAAATTTGTCCATCTGAATACATTGTCCTTTATATCTATACCTCCTATTCCAGACCATAGTCTCACTACTATACATTAACACAGGTAACAACATACCGTCATGTAAGACCCTAGAACACTCAAGACTTATTCCCTTTATATGATCTACTATATTTTGCATCATCCGTTCTATTTTCATCCAACATATATCCTAAATATTTAAACTCGTACATTTGTTCCAGCTGCTCACCATCTAACATAACTTTACACCGAGAACTGTCCTCACTCACTACCAAAACTTTACTCTTTTCTACGTTTACTTTCAAATCCCTCCTCTTTCACACCCTGCCAAATCTCTTTACCAATCCTATCAAACTTTCTTCAGATTCGCCACACAAAACCAAATCATCCGCATATAATAGGTAGGGCAACCTCCGCTCTCTTTTATTCTCCATTACTCTAACGCCATTCCTTGTCACCCCAAGGAAGCAGCTCCATCCTGCCCTATGCGGTTTTTCTGGCACTTTGATATGGCCGATTGGAGCCATTGCGTTGCTTCTACGCTAACTATAATTAGAGTGACTTGAAGACGCTTCAGCTTCTGCCGATAAAGTGAGAGCTGTAATCGTTGATGGGATGAGCAGGTTCATTCGTTCTTCTACTAAATCTTTTTCTCCTCAAAATCCATGGTTCGATCTTGCTTGTTCTCTGGCTTTCAGGCTAAAGGCAGTGCGTATCTCGCTCTCCTATCACTCTTTCTAATTTTCATTCAGCTAGAAATCGTTGCAGGGGTACTCTTTGACGAGCAAAGTGGACTTTCTTTATTAAACGAAAAGTGGGCACTATAACCTCCTTTGGTTCTCCTACTGACAAATCTTTCTGGCCTCTCGCCAAAATCTCTAATAACTTCTGTAAATCATCCTTTTCCTCTTATTCGCTCTGATGGTTCTGTTTGCTAATATCTAACCTTTGAGTGCGCTGTGAATCTCTTGGCCTCCTATATTTTCCCCTTAACTCAACCCTATCGATTCTGTCATTCCTCTTCCTCCTCCTTCCTCCTTCAGTGTCTCAAGTCTTTACCTGTGATTACATTTGATCGGATGCATCTGAAATCTGCGAACGTTAGGAAGGCGGGCGGCCGGATGTCATTCCTCAACGAGTTTTAGCTGAGTGTGCTTTCGCCTGACCCCGCCACCCGTTCAACTATGTTCTCTGCGCCCATTTCCTCTGATCAATGTCACTTTTCCTCAGTGTGTTGGAAGCGCGATATGTCCAACCGATTCCGTGCGAAGGCTCTGTTCCTTCTAACTATCGCCCATAGCCTTAACTTTGTATTCCATCTCAAGATCTTTGAAACTTCCTTCAACTTCCTTCTAGACCATCTGGAATATCATTCCTTTCTTTCCGATCGCTGCGCGCTTTCGGCGCCTATGTCTACTGGCGATATACTTTCCTATTTAACCGAATTATGGTTTTCCGCTCTTAGGAACTGCGGGGACTCGCGTGGTGGCGCTTGACATATCCAAAGTATTTGACCGGGTATGGCAGCGCGTCACTGCTCTCCAAGCCCCCCTCCTTTGGGTTTCCTTCTTCATTGCTTAATTATGTCTAGCTTTCTTTCAAATCACTCAATATCGGTATGTTGTTGAGGTGAAGCGGCGCACGAACGCGAGCGTTTCACGATAATGCGAAAACGGTTGGGAACAGACCATCCGATTGAACGAAGTACCATC
>JABUQX010131530.1:0-2500 GCA_015478945.1 Trachelipus rathkii
CTGTACTTCGTTCGGATCAATTGGGTGTTTAACCGTTTTCGCATTTTATCATGAAACGCTTTCGCGTTTTCGTGCGCCCGCTTCAATATATTTATATATATATATATATATATATATATATATATATATATATAATTAAATACTTGAGCTACTCCCATTAAAACATTCTTTATTTAAATCAAACGTTTTCTATTGTTCATTTTATGATTAGCACAATAATATTTCAAGTTACTCTTTTTTTTCTATAATTCTAATGTATTTTAGTAATATTTTATTATTTTATTTGCTTTATTAAATATTTTTGTTATAAAATATTATTTATTATGTATAGTGTTTAAACATATTTTTGTAAACATAGTATTTATAAATAATTTTATACTCCTAAGTTACTAGATACGATATCATAATTTCTTTGCACCCGGATTAGTGCTTTATTTTTAATGTGTTAAAGAGTTATTTAATAACGACTATTCTTCCTTTTTCGTTTCAATTTTGCATAATCTTTTATATTTATTATGTAATAATTTCATTTATTTGATCAACTTTCGCAAAAAAATAAGAGAATTTTATCGTAACATTATGAAATTTGCAAAAATAGATCATTTATATAATGTCAACTCGTGCTGAGCACGAGTGGCACGGAGTAGCACGAGTGCGGGAGTCGCCTCTGATATGTATATAACAATAACCATATATATATATATATTAATAATATATATATATATATATATATATATATATATATATATATAATAACTAATAATAATATAATATATATATATATATATATATATATGTAATATAACCATATATATTTTATATATATATAATGGTAAAAAAAAAAAGGTTTATATTCTGGTTGCGCCAAGTTCTCGATATCGGTATATATTAATATATATAGATGGATATCGATAAACCGATATCAATATATATATATATATATATATATATATATATATATATATATATATATATATATATATATATATATATATATATATATATATATATATATATATATATAAATATATATAAAAAAATCTATATATAACCTAAAAAAAACTATCATAACTAGACTTAAAGTCTAACTAGCCCTAACCTAATGGATTATGAAAGCCCCTAACTAGCTAACCTAATGGATTATGAAAGCCCCAACTAGGCCCTAACCTAATGCATACAGTTTTTTTAGTAATCCCAATTAATGACACAATTTTCGTTACTGAAATATCCTGGGTGAAGAAGTACATAATAAGCAATGCATCGGCATAACTTAAGCGTACATTATAAAACCAATAATTTACTGGTGAAACGGTATATTTAACACTGCATGTATGAAGATTACATTTGAACATAAATTTATTATTATATTTAATAATATCACAATTGCTATTGCACTTGTTGCATTTAAATTCCTCCAATATCAAATTAAAATGTAAAAACGCAAGCAATGAGTAATCTTCAGAGAAAATTCAATTGTGACCCGTCACCAAGAAAAGCTACTTTACAACTGACTAAAATAAAATACGATCATAATCGTAATCGTAATAATAATCGTAATCGTTCGATATTTGACTTAGGCATTAATAAGAATAATAAATTAAAAGAAACAAAAAAAAAAACATATATATATATAATATATATATATATATATATATATATATATATATATATATATATATATATATATATATATATATATATATATATATATATATATATATATATATATATATATATATATATATATATATATATATATGAAAAAAATCAAGTGTTCATAAACTACACTTTATCCTATCCCTACTCCCGAAACTAGAAAACTTTCGTTTTTTTATAAAAGGTAACTACTTTTAATTTCATCCCGACTAGTTTAATTTACTTGAAATCAGGGTTGTCACAAAAAAATCAAATGATTAATCAACATAGAATATAGAAAGAGTCAACCTAATATAGAAAAAAATAAAGTGAACATCAGAAAACATTATATATATATATATATATATATGTAATATGTATATATGTAATAACATATATGTGTAATATATGTATGTATAAATGTATATATATATATATATGCTATATGTGAATATATATAATATGTATATATATATATGTATATATATAGAAATATATATATATGTAATAATATGTAATAATATATGTAATGATACAAAAATAATATAATTATAATATCATAATATATATATATATATATATATGTAATAATAATAATATATATATATATATATATATATGGAAATATTCAATAATGGCAATAATAATAATATGTATGTATAATATGGAAGCAATAATATGTATAATAATAGCATAATAATAACCAACAATAATAATAATAATAGTAATCTGCAGCTGTATGGGTAGCAGCAACCCAGCCAGCCAGCAATGCTAACTTGTATGCAATAACATATGCTTCTTAACAATCGTATGTAGTATGTATGTATGTAGCCAGTATGTATATAGCATAACAATAACTAACAAT
>JABUQX010131530.1:7500-15000 GCA_015478945.1 Trachelipus rathkii
TTTTTATTGCCTTTCAGCTACTCTTCCATTGAAATATTGAGAAAACCATATCAACATGCTAAAGAAAATCATTAATAAATATATTTTTAGATATTTTGTATGGTATTTTATAGTTTAAACATCGGCGTCCACGAGATTTAACTACACCTCCCACTCTATATATATATATATATATATATATATATATATATATATATATATATATAACAACAACAACAACAACCTTTATAACATATATCTGTATAATATATATATATATATATATAATAACATATATATATATATATATATATATATATATATATATATATATATATATATATATATAATATATAATATATATATATATATATATATATATATAATATATATAAATATACTATATATATATATATATATATAATAATATAATATAATAATAATATATAACAATAACTACTATATATATATATATATAATAATAATAACAATATATATATATATATATATATATATATATATATAATATATATATAATAATTTAAATAACTTAAACTAAATAATTATATTTACTATACTTATTAATTAGGTAATAATTAGGATTAATTACTAATTTTAAAAAATAATTAAAGTAATTTGTGCCTAAAAGAATAAAAAAAATCACAAATCAAAAATATTAAAAAAATATAAAAATTGATTTACATATAAATTAAAAAATAAAAAAAAATCCCAACCCTGCTTGAAATTTAAACATTCTGGTTGTAAGATCCTTTTTTCTTTAACATGGTCTTAAGTTTTTTTAGAAATTCGATAATTTTTATGAATATTAATTATAAAAAATAAATAACTTGGGCCTAATAATATAAATGATACTGATAAATTATATAACAAATTTGTGAAGTTTAATAAAGTCAATTTTGTGTACTTTTTATTGTCTCAAGAGAATTTCCTTTTATATTTTCAAAATTATCTTTTAGTTAAATTATTTTTTCATTAGGTATCTATCAAGTTAAATAACTAAACAATATCATATGGTAGATGCAAAGCAGGGTGGCGTACATGAATGGCAGACCGCTAGCTGAAGCGCTCACTCCAAATGAGCGCTGCGCGCGAGCGGTGCCGTGTAACAACTTACTAGCACTGCGCTAGGAAAAAAAGAAAGTTAAATAATTCCTACTTTAAATTTACTGCTTTTTTTTTTTGACAAATTAAAATAAACGCTTTTTCCTCAATATGATTTCAGTTTTACCCTTAATTTTTTTTACCCTTTGTCACTCCAAACGCATTTGAACCAATTTTATAATAAGAAAAGTTTATAAGTCTAAATGCAGGAACTTCCAGATACAGAGAGTTTATTTATAGATCAAATATAATTAATGGACAAAAAATAAGTTTTGCTACTGTAATAGATTGTATGTCAGGTATAAGTTAAGTCCTAAACACAGATTTTGACCAACGTAATTTAAGAATATCAGATATAGATTAATATACACAACTGAAATACTTTAAGTACTTTATTACATCAAAAGCGTAAAAATGATTAATAGGAAACACTACTACGAAGAAATTGACAACTACGATTAAAGTAAAACCAAACTCTTTCAAAGTAACCACAGTAAAACAAAATAAACCTCCTCGAAAATAAGGATCTACAATTTTTAATAAACTACACTTACATTATAGCTTTAATATAATATAATAGAGGCCCCGTGTTATATTTTTTTATATATGTATTTATTTGTATAATTTGTATAATATTTGTAGGTAGCTGAGTGTTATGATATCTTAACGCTAGGGCGGCGCTCGAGCGGGGTCACGCGATGTCGAACGGCAAAGTAAATTCGTCTGTGCGACGTTTTGAGTAGCCAATTTGAAGCTTTTTGTTATAAGAAGTCAGCAGAATGCCTTTTTCAATCCAACAAAGAGTGTTTATTGCTGAAACTTATTTTGGATGTAAATCGTTTAAAAAGTTAAATGAAATGTTCAAGATAAACACAGCTGTTCCGGCAAAGAGTGTTGTGCAGAAATTAATTAGTAAATTTCGAGCAACAGGTTCAGTCGCTAACGCCAAAAGTAACCGTAAAAAAAAGTTTGTTCGGCGCAAAATATGCACGTGTGCAAGAGACTATGGTTCGAAGTCCGCGGAAATCAACTAGACGTCTATCCTCACAACTAAGCATCAAACGAACGTACAGTTTCCTCAGGTTTAGGGCCTCCAAGATCGCCCGATCTGTCTACTTGTGATTTTTATTTGTGGGGTAATTTAAAGGGGAAGGTGTACAGAAACAACCCGCATAAATTGAGGAGTTGAAAACAAACATTCGCAATGCGATTGCGGATATCACACCACAAGAATTGGCAAACGTTTCCAGAAACATGTTGAAATGTGCTGAGTTGTGTATCCAGGTTCAAGGTGAACATTTTCAGCACCTCCTGTGAACTATTGAACTTTGAATGTTCAGTACCTTGCTTTCATAATAATAATTCAATAGTCTGTATTGTGTATATACAATAAACGAGTTAATTGTCTGCATGTTGTTTATGAGACTTAGGGCCTCTTCTTCGCCACTCTGTAACTTTATTATTTTTTATTTCTTTATTTATTTTATTTTATCTCTCTTATATATATATATATATATATATATATATATATATATATATATATATATATATATATATATATATATATATATATATATATATATATTATAAAGCTATTATCGCTTTTGATTGCCCTATGTTGCCTTTGAAGGTGTTAAAATGCACTCATATATAATTAAAACACTTTACTTTACATAAAACTTTTTAAAAATATTTAAACATATATATATATATATATATATATATATATATATATATATATATATATATATATATATATATATATATATATATATATATATATATATATATATATATATATATATAAGCTTTCGTCAATTTTGACCTCTTCAAATACTACAGTAAAATGTATTCGGGATAAAAGTTTCTTGAAATGTCTTCTTTAATTGGTAGGTTGGTTTATAAGCATACATATATATATATATACTATATATACTATATATATATATATATATATATATATACTATATATATATATATATATATATATATATATATATATATATATATATATAAACGATAATATCGTTTGATCTATATCACTAGACAAATCATTATTATTATTATTATTATCGAACAAAATGTAGGACAACGCGCGCATAGTGAAAAGAGTTTGAACTATTTTCATATATTTATAACCTTGTTATTTGATGTTTAATATTTAAATGTGAGTGAAATAAATGATATAATATAAATTGTTTATGTTAATGTTATGTTACGTTAGTAAGGTCATTTTAGTTACGTTAGGTCGCATAGATTTAAATTTTTTCTAATATTTTTAAAGGTGTACGCTTTTTTTAATAGTTTGCACTCAATTTATCAAATGTGTTCATGCAATCAATAGCGATATGGACACATAAACCACATGATCATCCATATAAACTTCAAGATTCTGAGTTTTAATTTATAAATGAAAAAGAAGACCCAGAATACGAAGTCCCATTTTTTATTAATACAGGTCGACGTTTTGGAAATATCCTTTTCCATTTTCAAGGCTAAAATTGTAAAAAGACTAATAAGTAAGTTAAACATTTAAAAAAAAACACTAAAAAAATTTAAAATACTAAATTTAAAAGGGAAATTGAAAACTAAAAAAATATTTACATCAATAAAAATAAATAACTACCTTGTCTATATAGCGAAACACTCAAGCCTTAACAGATTTAAAAATGACAAAATTATTAATGACAATAGTTGGTTAGTTAATTATAATTATTTGATCAAGCTATATATAAAGGGACTGAAGAAGCATCACTATTTAACGTAGGGTGAATTTGTTTTATGAATAAAGATTTTGAAATTAACAAACTTTCTCTCGTACCAAACTGCCCTAAAATAAAATTTTAAAATCACTATAGCTAACTTTATATTTACAAGACAAAGAATGTCTAATAGAGGAGTGTTCATAAGTAGACAAATCCATGCCAGTTCTATGGCTAACACCCCACTTAGCATACGTTCAGTAAACGGACGTAGGTTCCCAAATTACATTTGGGACAGTTATATAAATAAACGACATTAGCACGCAAACAGCTCAATGGTGTCCTTAAAAGGGAAAAAGCTACCAATTGTTAAAGGATTCTTAAAAACCATAATATTTAAAAAAGTAAAATGTCTACTCAATATAGCTCGAATTTTCTCATTTAAAACACCAGATTTATAAACAAGGAAAAGAAATGTAAAAGTCACATTTTGGAGCGCAAGTCACAGGACTGCGCGGAGAAAAAAATATTAAACAAATAATCTTTTAAGTGCTTTATAAAATACATGAATAGGGTTGTTATTACCATAAAAAAGTACTCTTTTAAAAGTTCATTTAAAAAAATAAGCTCCAATTTGAACAAATTTTAAAAGCTCTATTAATTAAAGTTTTAAAAGAATTTAATTAATTTAAAATTACGACTAATGCTAAAATAATTCAAACCGATTCCCTGAAAGGTTTCATTCTAAAAACCAGAGTTGTAAAACCGAGCCACATCTATCAATTAAAAATATCAAGAAATAAATTAATTATTGCTCGTTTCTGTTTTCATTGTAAATTTTATGGCGTGGAAATTATTAATAAAGTTTGAAAAAAATTTTTTGCATGTTCCATTTCCTTAAAAATCACAAAAGTATCATCAACATAACAGCGATAAAATACAGGCTTGAAATGGGAAGGACATTCATCTAAAAATTTCTCTTCTAACCAGCACACAAATATATTCGCAAATGTAGGCCCTAAGGGAGAGCCCATGGCTACCTCATTAATTTGCTTATAAATACTCTCATCAAGAAGAAAATAAGTATCCAAAAGTATCTCTAAAAACTTACGAAAAGAGGCCCTGTCAAACGAGTGAACCTAATTCGTTGCCCAGGGTGCACGACGAGGACGTTGAGTTGGACTTTGCACCCTATAACAACTTATATATATGTATAAAAATTTAAAAAACATATGATATAACATAATATATATATATATATATATATATATATATATATATATATATATATATATATATATATATATATATATATATATATATATATATATATATATATATATATATATATATATATATATAGTTGCAGTAGCACCCTTAAAATGAACCGACATTTATAGATGAATAGGAAGATGAAACAATTTGGCGAAAAACTTACTAATGGACGTTTCGGGTAAGTATTTTTCGGGTAAGTATAAGTTTCTGTGCCAAAATTCTAATTAAGTTACAATTTTCTTTTATTAACGCTTTAGAGGTGTGCAGTGGTTTTAAATATACTCTTTATATATATAATATATATATATATATATATATATATATATATATATATATATATATATATATATACCATATATATATATATATATATATATATATATATATATATATATATATATATCAAATATAAATATATTTTAAAAATATATAAATATATAAATGCATAGAAAATTAATCTTTCAATTTAAATTTAATTATATAAATAACAAAATGTCTATATATGTTTATATATATATAATATATATATATATATATATATATATATATATATATATATATATATATATATATATAATATATATATATATATATATATATATATATATATATAGTGATATTTATTCAGTGTGGGTAACATTTACAAATATTGGGCCCACAGGCTATACTTTTTCTCAAGTATTATCTGTTGCAGATTAGCTTTGAGGCAAGAAGGATGTTTGATGCATTAACAGTAATAAATGTCTTCTCATCACCAGCTGAGTCATGTAAACCTATGTGCAAGTTTTCCTAGGTTCAATTAACGATTAGCCCACCTCATACGAGACCTAAGCCCTTAGGCACTACTATTTTATGCACGTACACATCATCAATGAAGTGGTTTGCACCTGGTAAGATACCAGTGTTATCTGGAATGCGCCAATGTTGTGTTCTCAACCATGTCGTCTCGTAGATGTGACAATGAATCTTTCAGTTTCATTGTTATGCATCTTAGAAATAAATTATTGCATTCACCATGCATCACACTCTTTTCCCAGCTCGGTGATAAATTGTTGTGTTTTCTAGTTTGATGTTTTGTTTAGGTTTGATTAACAGCTTATCGCCATACTTCATTTAAACGCACCATTTACCGTCATTTATGGGAGTTTGAATAGTTGAGGGGTCACAATAAAGTAAAACTGAAAGTGTGTTTAAAATATCAAGGTATCTCAACCTACCCAATGCCCCACCCTAGAACACCTTTGGCAACTGCAAAGCTCACTATTATATATATATATATATATATATATATATATATATATATATATATATATATATATATATATATATATATATATATATATATATATATATATATATATATATAAATATATATATATATATATATAACTAATATAACAACTATATATATATATACTAACATATATATATATATATATATATATATATATATGCTATATGTGTATACATGTATATATATGTATATATTATATATATTATATATATAATAACTTATTAAATACACAACTCAAGCCGTCATCTGTCATTAATATTCTTGGTGTTTTTTTTTTCTCGTAATCTCTATTTTAAGGATCACTGATCCTTCTTGAGAGGATCACTGACCCTTCTTGAGAGGATTACTGATCTTTCTTGAGAGGATCACTGATCTTTCTTGAGAGGATCACTGATCTTTCTTGAGAGGATCACTGATCTTTCTTGAGAGGATCACTGATCTTTCTTGAGAGGATCACTGATCTTTCTTGAGAGGATCACTGATCTTTCTTGAGAGGATCACTGATCTTTCTTGAGAGGATCACTGATCTTTCTTGATAGGATCAGTGACTCCTTAAGTTGTGTTGTAAGGTCTCTCTCTCTCTCTCTCTCTCTCTCTCTCTCTCTCTCTCTCTCTCTCTCTCTCTCTCTCTCTCTCTCTCTCATCACATACCTCCTCCCCGCTCTGACCGCACACTTAACCGCTGGATTCATTCTCACATCTCCACTTCTGGTAGGTGTGAATTACACACTTCCTTTAATTTTCCTTCTTCCATTGGCTAAACACTTTCAACGATTCATATCGACCCTTGTTTAAAAGCAGTCATGTAGCCTAAACTGCTAACTCTGCTAGATTTAATGTTGGTCTACATAACACAATTGGATATATATATATATATATATATATATATATATATATATATATATATATATATATATATATATATATATATATATATATATATATATATATATATATATATATAATATATATATATATATATATATATATATATACTATATATATATATATATATATATAAATATAGATGCAGAGAGAGAGAGAGAGAGAGAGAGAATGCCGCTCTATATACGAAGAGTGATTTGCTTCCTTTGTTCCCAAGATACTGAACTGCATTCGCCGTCTCCA
>JABUQX010131530.1:20000-29774 GCA_015478945.1 Trachelipus rathkii
TGTAAAAGTTATACATTAAAAGAAAAAACTTAAGAATTTTTATATAACGAAACATTCATTTCTTCAAAATTCCAAACCTCAAGATTCTTCAAAGAAACCAAAATTAACAAATTTTATTAAGGAAAATGCGAAGTTCACTAATTTAAAATCATCTTTGGAAAAAGATTAGCGCAAAATAAATAAGGAAAACTATGCACCATACGTTTCATATAAATGTCAAGAAAATTTCCCTTAGAACTCAAATTAGCATAGGTTAACATTTACATAATGTAGAGTGATTATGCGTTCGGATGCTATAAATTATGATTAACGTGCCTTCGTATATTTATGTAGAAACTGGATTCCCAACACATCATGTTTTTCCCCAAGTTCTCCCATCAACAATTTCAAAAGGAAGTTGTGTGTGTATGGTAAAGAACCGGATACAAAAAATTCAAATACGCTTAATTTTTTTATTTCACATAGTTTAAAAGATTTTAATACAAAATTTATTTAAGAAATTATTACATCAAGAGAAATAACATTTTTTAAAAAAAGGAAAAACATTTATAAAATTTAGTTTATTTATGAGAAATCAATAAAACCTATGTAAATATATCTTGACCGTTATGGACTAACATTCTTAAGTAAATTAGAAGAGTAAAATTTGGTTAAAATATGTTTAAGGTTTAAAATAAATCTTGTCCAAGAACGATCTTTGAGATTATTCTTAAAATGGATTTTTAAGAACTATTTACAAAATGTTTTAAAGCAGGTTTTTAATTTCTCATTTGCATTGTAATTTTCATTGGCTTAACCACATGTAGATATTTACAGCATTTTGAAACCATCTGCATCATTCGGAGCATCAGCTTCTACCATTGGAACATAGGCATCAACTAGACTTACATCTATTACGAAATACTCGGCTCATCAGCTTCATTTGAATCTACCATTACGAAATCAGAACCTATATCTCTATCATCATTAGGAACAAAGTCTTCAACTTGATTTGCATCAACCATTACGAAATCATGACCTATATCTCTCTCATTTGGAACAATGGTACTAACTAGACTTTCATCTATTACGAAATTACTCGGATCAGCAGTTCAGCTTGATTTGAATCTAGACACCAAAAGCAAAACTGTCAGTTGACAAGTTTTAGGGTTAAAACCGGTGTCAAAATTGAGGCATCGCAAAGTCGTCAAATGACAGATTTTCAAATGTCAAAAGAGGAAAAATATCTCTCAACCGAGCTATTTTTTTGGTGTAAATTAAAAAGCAAAACACATGAAAAAAAATTACTCTATTCTGCATTAGTCTTTGTATGTGGATTGCAAATGTCGCTTTTTAGGACCTTTAAACTGTTCACTTTATATATATTTATTCCCCTTAAGAAACGTATATATATATATATTATATATAATATATATATATTAATATATATATATATATATATATATTATATATTATATATATTATGATATATATATATATATATATATATTATATCTATTATATTTATAGCTTTATGTAAGGGAGAGTAATTCCAGGAACACCAATATTTGTAGAATGGTCTAGAAATACGGATGACCCTTATACTACGGAATGTTACTTCCCTTATATATATATATATATATAATATATATATATATATATATATATATATATATTATAATATAAATATATATATATATATCTAATATATATATATATATAGATATAGATATTTATATATCATATATATATTTATATATATATATATATATATATATATATATATATATATATATATATATATATATATATATATATATATATATATATATATATATATATATTATATATATATATATATATTATTATATTATATAACAGAATTAGATTAATACCGAGAACTAAATCTAAAAGGTAATCCTAGCTATAGGTTATAATTAAATATTTTATATGTATTAAAACTTAATGAATTACTATGAAGGTATTTTAAAGTCAGGTAACAATTAATAGTTATTTACCTGAACCATACTAAGAGAAGAGCAGAGGAGCAGCAGATATCTTCGCAATACCCCTCTTCTCCCAATCCGGAATCAGCTTTCTCACACGGGGGTATTTGTCATAGGACCTAGCCTCTCATTCACCACGTCACCCTATGTAGACATTTCGGAGGTGAGCGGTTCATCCAAACATTACTTTCGTCTTAACATTTATACCTATGAAATGGACTTAGAAGGGGGTTAAATAACACCCTGGTTAGTTTTAATTTTTAATCAATTATTATCTACAAACTTTTATACACTTTACACATACACTATAGTCATAAATCTTCACACAATTACACTTATACAAATGTACATAGGAACACACCCTAGTTTAATATGAAACCGAGGTGGTCGTTAATTTTGTTACGAAATTTAACAATGATATGAACAGTTCGAGAACAAGGGAGTAAATGGGAAAATATATTCTTAATTATTACAATATAACAACATAGTAATGATTCTTTAAATTTATTAACCGTAAGTATAATAACGTATTTTAGTCTATAAGATAAGAGCACTGTTTCTTAAGTATATATTATATGGTTTTTACTTAACTTTTTCCACGTTCACAATTAGATTAATATAAAACCACGAGATGGGAAGTATTTGTAATCTCCGGGAGAGTTCAACGTTTGGGGTAACAAATCCTCGACAGAGGAATTTTAGTTAAGAGTCCTCTTCACAAAAGGGACAACTTAGCCATGGGGACTAGAGAAGGCTCATAAAAAGAGAAGATTCTTCAATAGAATAGAACTTCTTCCACATAGATTTCGGCTATAAAATAGAACTTCTGCCAAAAATAGAATTCCGCCAAGAAGCCTAGAACAGAAAAATCTGACAAAAAATAGAACCCTGGGGAAAACATAAAACAAATGAGTTATGCTTTCACCAGTTTTCACTTTCATTATTTTTAATTAGTTATTTTATTCAATATGAATTATAAATTAATCTTTAATTTTAACTTTTTAAATAGAACTTACCCTGGTCTGGTAAGCCGTACTGGGAGGGGTTCTATTTATAAGAAGGGAACTGCAAGATTGAAAGGTGGGAACGAAGATACAGCGCGGGAGCAACTGGAATATTGGGAAAACTTTTACTTAAATAATATTCTTAAAGTATTTTAAACATTTGAATTAATTATATTAAAGCCATATAAAATCATTTATCTTTAAGTTATTAAGTTAAATTCATCTTTAAGTACTGACCTGAGGAAGTCTTTGTATAATCATACAAGAGGATGCTCTATTCCATAATTTTACTTTTCCTTTGTATAAGCATACAAGATAATGTTTTTAATCCAAACAGTGTCAGTGATGTCCAATATTATAAATTAAACTTAGGACATGAATGCATCAGAATACTAAGAATTAAAATTAGACTAATAACTGCAGCGATTTTAAATAAATACTAAGAACTATGGCTGGAATATAGATATAATATATATTAGTAATTAAATGTTGGGATTACATTATTTTCCATAAATACAACATATAATGAACGAGGGAGGAAGAATGACTATAAATAAACATAAAGTATAATAATTTTTAAAATATTAAAACAATAATGAAAAAGAAAGGAAAAATTTTCCACACCCTTACATATATAAATATATATTATATATTATATAATATTATATTATTATTATATATATATATATATATTATATTTATATAATATATAGTATATATTTTTATGAAAATATTTTTTATTATTTTGATTTCAGAATTTAAGTTTTGAGGGCTGCAAAGTCTGTATGCACGAAGGAATAAATTACTTAATACGGCGCTTTTTGTGGAGGGATCATGAGATGAGTACCAATTGATATAAGACAAGTTAGCTGTAGGTTTGCGAAAAATATTAAAAGAAGGATATTGTTCATTGCTCCAGGAAATTAGTAAGTCTAGGAAGTGTATTTTGTTTTCTTTGGCAATTTCTATTGTGAATTTAATCTCGGGATGTATATTATTAATAAAATTTAAAACTGTATATATTTATATATTATATATATATATATTATAATATATTATATTATATATATATTAATATATATAATACTATAATATATTTATATATATATATATATATATATATATATATATATATATATATATATTATATATATATATATTATATATATTATATATATTTATATATATACATAATTTTTTTTTATCATTCTCAGCCTACTCATGAATTATCTATTTCGCAAATTAAATTTAGGAAATTTTTTGTTTCCAGATCCTTCTGTGTTTAAAAATGTTACCCATAAGTCATTTTATTTTTGGTTTTCTTTTTAATATTTTTCACAATTTTTTTAATAATTATGAGAAAAAGTATAAGTTAAAAATTTATATTATCATCTTATCATATTTTATTTTAAAGCCTTGTTTCCGTTATTATATTATATATATATATATATATTATATATCTATATTTATATATATATATATATATATATATATATATATTTATATTATAATATATATATATTATTATATATATTATATAGTATTATACTATATATATATTATATACTATATATATATATATATATGTAAGGGGGTGTGAAAATCCCCCTTTCTTTTTTTCATTTTTGTTTTAAGTGTTTTCAAGAGGAACTTTATTATTTATGGTTATTATAGTCATTCTTCCTCCCTCGTTCATTATATGTTGTATTTATGGAAAATAATGTAATCCCAACATTTAATTACTAATATATTATATCTATATTCCAGCCATAGTTCTTAGTATTTATTTAAAATCGCTGCAGTTATTAGTCTAATTTTAATTCTTAGTATTCTGATGCATTCATGTCCTAAGTTTAATTTATAATATTGGACATCACTGACACTGTTTGGATTAAAAACATTATCTTGTATGCTTATACAAAGGAAAAGTAAAATTATGGAATAGAGCATCCTCTTGTATGATTATACAAAGACTTCCTCAGGTCAGTAACTTAAAGATAAATTTAACTTAATAACTTAAAGATAAATGATTTTATATGGCTTTAATATAATTAATTCAAATGTTTAAAATACTTTAAGAATATTATTTAAGTAAAAGTTTTCCCAATATTCCAGTTGCTCCCGCGCTGTATCTTCGTTCCCAGTCAATCTTGCAGTTCCCTTCTTATAAATAGAACCCCTCCCAGTACGGCTTACCAGACCAGGGTAAGTTCTACTTAAAAAATTAAAATTAAAGATTAATTTATAATTCATATTGAATAAAATAACTAATTAAAAAAATAGACTAAGGAGAAACTGGTGAAAGCATACTCACTCTGTTTATGTTTTCCCCAGGGTTCTATTTTTTAGTTCTATTTCGTGGCTCTTGGCAGAAGTTCTATTTTATAGCCGAAATCTATGTGGAAGAAGTTCTATTCTATTGAAGAATCTTCTCTTTTTATGAGCCTTCTCTAGTCCCCTTGGCTAAGTTGTCCCTTTTGTGAAGAGGACTCTTAACTAAAATTCCTCTGTCGAGGATTTGTTTACCCCAAACTTTGAACTCTCCCGGAGATTACAAATACTTCCCATCTCGTGGTTTTATATTAATCTAATTGTGAACGTGGAAAGTAATGAATTAAATAAATAAAGAAACGTGGAAAAAGTTAAGTAAAAACCGTATAATATATACTTAAGAAACAGTGCTCTTATCTTATAGACTAAAATACGTTATTATACTTACGGTTAATAAATTTAAAGAATCATTGCTATTGTTGTTATATTGTAATAATTAAGAATATATTTTCCCATTTACTCCCTTGTTCTCGAACTGTTCATATCATTGTTAAATTTCGTAACAAAATTAACGACCACCTCGGTTTCATATTAAACTAGGGTGTGTTCCTATGTACATTTGTATAAGTGTAATTGTGTGAAGATTTATGACTATAGTGTATGTGTAAAGTGTATAAAAGTTTGTAGATAATAATTGATTAAAAATTAAAACTAACCAGGGTGTTATTTAACCCCCTTCTAAGTCCATTTCATAGGTATAAATGTTAAGACGAAAGTAATGTTTGGATGAACCGCTCACCTCCGAAATGTCTACCTAGGGTGACGTGGTGAATGAGAGGCTAGGTCCTATGACAAATACCCCCGTGTGAGAAAGCTGATTCCGGATTGGGAGAAGAGGGGTATTGCGAAGATATCTGCTGCTCCTCTGCTCTTTTCTTAGTTTATGGTTCAGGTAAATACCTATTTATTTGTTACCTGACTTTAAAATATCTTTCATAGAAATTCATTCTTACATTTAAATATTTAATTATAACCTATAGGTAGGATTACCTTTTTAGATTAGGTTCTCGGTATATTAATCTTAATTCGTATATATATATATATATATATATATATAATATATATATATATATATATATATATAGTATATATATATATATATATAATATATATATTTTATATATATATATATTATATATATATATATATATATTGTATATAATTTCATATATATATATATAAATTATATATATCTATATATATATATATATTATATATATATATATATATATATATATATATATATATATATATATATATATATATATATATATATATATTACTATATCTTAAGGGAAGTAACATTCCGTAGTATAAGGGTCATCCGTATTTCTAGCGTATTTCTAGACCATTCTACAAATATTGGTGATCCTGGAATTACTCTCCTTTACATCAGCTATAACATATATATATATATATATATATATATATATATATATATATATATATATATATATATATATATATATTCATATATATTATATATATCTATATATATTATCTATATATTATATATATATTATTATCGTTTTCAAGGAATAAATTATATATAAATGAACAGTTTAAGGGTCCTCAGAACCGGTGTCAAAATGCATACGCTGATTCCAAATAGGTAATTTGTTTTTCATCAGATTGACAATTAACTACTCACAGAAAAGTACTCAGTTGAGAAATATTTTTCCTCTTTTTGACATTTTGAAAACTTGTCATTTTGACGACTTTGCATTGCTCAAATTTTGAACCACCGGTTCTTGAGGACCTAAATTGTCTTTGAGGCAGTTTTTCTTTTGTGTTAGATTCAAATCAAGCTGAAACTGCTGATCCGAAGTAAATTTCATTCTAGAGGAAAGTCCATTGAACAATGTTCCAAATGAGAGAGATATATTTTCTGATTGTATGTTGATGCAATCAAGTTGAAGCCTTTGGTTCCTAATGATGATGAAATATACGGTTCGGATTTCGCAATGGTAGAGTTAAATGAGCTGATGAGCCGAGTATTTGTATAGATTAAGTCTAGTTGGAATGCGCCTATGTTCCAATGGTAGAAGCGATGCTCCGAATGATGCGATGGTTTCAAACTGCATAATAAATACTACATGGGTTAGCCAATGAAATTGCAATGCAAATGAGAAATTTAAAAACCTGCTTTAAAAATTTTGTACCATAGTCTCTTAAAAATCCATTTTAAGAATAATCTCCAAGATCGTTCTTGGACAAGATTTATTTTAAACCTTAAACATATTTTAACCAAATTTTACTCTTCTAATTTACTTAAAAATGTTAGTCCATAACGGTCAAGATATATTTACATAGGTTTTATTGATTTCTCATAAATAAACTAAATTACATAAATGTTTTTCCTTTTTTTAAAAAAATTATTTCTCTTGATGTAATAATTTCTGAAATAAATTTTGTATTAAAATCTTTTAAACTATGTGAAATAAAAAAATTAAGCGTATTTGAATTTTTTGTATCCGGTTCTTTACCATACATACACAACTTCCTTTTGAAATTATTGATGGGAGAACTTGGGGAAAACATGATGAGTTGGGAATCCAGTTTCTACATAAATACACGAAGGCACGTTAATCATAATTTATAGCATCAGAACGCATAATCACTATGCTAATTTGAGTTCTAAGGGAACTTTTTTTTTAATATATTTCCGACGAATGGTGCATAGTTTTCCTTATTTATTTTGCGCTAATCTTTTTCCAAAGCTGACTTTAAATTAGTGAATATATATTTCCCTTAATTAGTGAACTTCGCATTTCCCTTAATAAAATTTGTTAATTTTGGTTTCTTTGAAGAATCTTGAGGTTGGGAATTTTAAAGAAATGAATGTTTCGTTATATAAAAATTCTTTTAATGTATAACTTTTACAGCTCGTTCAGAGGGAATGTAAAGTCCGCAGCTGATTGTGAATGAGCATGGTAAAGCTTATTCAAAATGACCAGCAACAAAGAATCGGGCTTTATGCATAGCGTTGTTACGTGTAATCGACTCTATGGATGCCAGATTTAAAATTTTATGAAATTGGGTAAACAAACATAGTTCCGCTCACAATAAGAGTGAATTTACGTTCTGTCTGGATGTGACCTTAAACTTCTGATATTTAGATGTTATCTTTAATGTGGGTTTTTTATATTAAATTTTAGAAGAATTATAACCTAGCCAAACCTAACCTTTTTAATAGAACTTAAAAATGTACTTTTATATAAGATTGGCTTCCTTATCGCTTAAATTATTCTTGAATCACTGCGAATTTCGGGAAATTCTTAAAGAAAACTAGTGCAAAAACACCATTAGTTTTATTTAAAAGTCGAATTCTCATATTAGCTTAAAAGAAGCCTAATGCGAGATGACCATTAGTTTTATATAACTTTAGTTGAATTAACCTCGTATTAACGAACTAACGATGTGTAGAAAATGTTATTCCGAAATAGCTTATCTGGCTATATCATATGATGATTATTTGGATCAGTTTTAAGTTATTCATTTAAATTTAAATATCTCTACTAGATCATTATGAAATATTGTTTGTGATAAACGAATGTATGACACGACATTTGCCCACAGGTCACGCACCGGGCCTACCGACCAGTGGAGTTGTTGCTAAAATAAATATTTGTACACTTTTCTTTTCGTACAGATCATTTCGAACATTTCCCATAAATTTCATGAAAATCGGCTGGTGTCGCTATATGAATAGAGGACTATTATTTCATATCATTAAAAGCAATGTTTTTACGCTTAAAATTAATATATATATTATATATATATATATATATATATATATATATATATAATATATATATATATATATATTATATATATATATTAATTATATATATAATATTATATATTATATATATTCTTATATATATTATATAATATATAATATATAATATATATACTATATATATATATATATATATATATATATATATATATATATATATATTAATATATAAATATATATTATACTATATTACTATATATATATATATATAATATATATTATATTATATATATATATCTATATATATTATATTATATATATATATATATATATTATATATTATATAGTATATATATATTTATATATATATATAATATATATATCTATCTATATATATATATATATATATATATATATATATAGTATATATATATATAATATATAAATATATATATATATATATATATTATATATATATATAAGTTATATATGATATATTATATATATATTATATTATATATATAATATATATATATTATATATATATATTATATATATCTATATATATATATATATATATATATATATATTAATTACGTATAATACTTATACTATATATATATTATAATATATATATTATATATATATATATATATTATATATATTAGTATATATTATATAGTAATATTATATATATATATATTATATATAT
>JABUQX010131531.1:0-12500 GCA_015478945.1 Trachelipus rathkii
ATATATATATATATATATATATATATATATATAAGGAAAGATGTATTTCATTAACAGCAAAAATTTCTTCAATTCCATATAATCGATATGTACTTATTTTTAAGGGGAGACTATAACTAAGACCCCCTACTTTTGAAAGCAAAATCAAAATTTTCACATTTTTTTTTATTATCTAAATTAGTAGAAAATTTCCTCCTCAACATCATGGTGTAATTATTTTTAAAAATTCTAAATGGTTTTTAGATACAGAAATTTAGAGGGGTGTCGAACTAAAAAATTTCAATTCCAATCAAAATTCAATTCAAGGTTTAGGATCAAAAAATGTTTTTTTTTACAATTATAGAAAATCTATTTTTTTCCTTATTATCAACCTCATTTCATTCTTCAGTTTAACTCCAGTCAAATCCATTCGTTGATTGCAGGAGCCGGGCCAGGCCGTATCCAGGATGTAATTTTTTTCATGAAATAATATTTTTTAGATGAAAAATTTGTTACTAAAAGAAGTGCTGGACAATTTTCAAATAGTACAGAATCCTTAGTGGATCCGGATCCGGATCCGAAGTCACAACGAGTCGAGTCAGTCAGTTACAGATGGAGTATGATTTTTAAGAATATTTTTAGAGATCTGCTGAACAATTTTCAAATAGTGCAGAAACCTTATTCGGATCGGAGCTGAAGCTGAAGAAGTTGGGCAGACTAAGCCAGACCGAAGCCGGAGCCGAGACTGGAGCCGGATCCTGGGTATGATTTTTTTCTAAAAATATATTTTTAGGTGGAAAATTTAATGCCAGAAGGCGTACTAAAGCAATTTTCAAATAGCAGAAACCTTGGTGAATCCGAGTCGAAGGTGAAGTTGGAGCCGGAGCAGGGCCGGAGCTGAGTCGGGCCAGACGGAGCCAGAACTCGGTGTGAATTTTTTTTTAAATATTTTTGGTGAAAAATTTAGTGCCAGAAGACATTCTGAACAATTTTCAAATACGCGTGCAGAATCCATGTGATGGATCCAATGGATCTCTGGGTAGAACTGGGTCGAAGAATCGGAGCCGAAGTCAGAGCCGGTGCCGTAGTTTGATTTTTTCGAAAATATTTCTTTAGGTGAAAAATTTATTGCCAGAAAGTACTGCATAATTGTGCAAAAACCTTAGTTGGATCCGGATCTGGGTGGAGCCAGTTCGGAGCAGATTCTGGTCTCATTTGCTAAAAATTTTAGATGAAAAGCTGTTGCAGAAGACGTGGTGAACAGGTTTCAAATGATTACAAGTCTGATGCATCCGGATCCGGAGCCGGAATGGAGTCAGAGAGATCAGACAAGTCAGAGCCGGTGCAATAATATAAATTTTTTTCAGATGAAAAAAAAATTTATTGCCAGAAGTCGTGCTAAACAATTTTCAAATAGTGCAGAAACCTTAGTCAGATCCGGAGCCGAAGGTGAAGTCGGAGCCGGAGCCGGCAGATCCGGAACGGAGGCTGGAGCCTGGGTATGATTTTTAAAAATTTAATGCCAGAAGACGCACTGAACAATTTTCAAATAGTGCAGAAACCTTAGTCGGGTCCGGATCCTGATCCGGATCCGGATTCGGAGACGGATCCTGGGTATAAATTTTTTCAAGAAATAATTTTCTTAGATGAAAAATTTATTGCCAGAAGACTTGCTGAACAATTTTACAATAGTGCAGAATTCTTAATCGGATCCGGATCCGGGTTGGAGCAACCGGGCCGGATTCAAGTCGGAGATGGAGTCCGGAGCCAAATTATGATTTTTTCGAAAAATATTTTTTAGGTGAAAATTTTATTGATAGAAGACGTGCTGAACAATTTTCAAATAGTTCAGAAACCTTAGTCGGATCCGGAGCCGAAGCCAGCCGAAGTTGGAGCCAGATCCGGATCCGGAGCCGGATCCTGGGTATGAATTTTTTTAAAAAAATATTTTTAGGTGAAAAATTTATTGCCATAAGACGTACTGAACAATTTTCAAATAGTTCAGAAGCCTTAGTCAGATCAGGCCAAGTGAGAAATCGAACCGAACTGGAGTCGGGCGGAGCCGTAGCCTGGGTATGAATTTTTTTCAAAAATATTTTTTAAGTGAAAAATTTAATGCCAGAAAACGTACTGAACAAATTTCAAATAGTGCAGAAACCTTAATCGGGTCCGGATCCGGAGCCGGATCCTGGGTATAAATTTTTTCAAGAGATAATTTTCTTAGATGAAAATTTAACCCAGAGACTTGCTGAACAGTTTTTTGTTCTTTGTAAAACCAAAATCTTGATTATTTCATGAAAATATTTACTTTTATCAGTTTGGAAAAAGTTGAGATTTTGCTGAAGTCTGTCCTTAATTTAATGACTTTTATAATTTAGGAGGGCTTCATAGCATAAAACATTTCTTCTTAAACCGATAAAAATAATCTTTTTTGAAGGGCTAACATAAGTATCTTTAATTTTATGAAAAAAAAAATTGTTCGTTTTTGAACAGGAGGGTGAGAGGAATTTTTTTTTTTTTTATTGCTCACGAAAAAACTGCCATAAAACCTTTTATTTTCAAGATATTTCAAATTTTTTACACTCGATATAATTCTAGTGTGATGACAGATTGAAATCAATTTTTTATTTAACACTTTTAAAAATTTTTACAATCTCTGAAAAGAACTTTCAAAATTTTTTGAACAGAGAATGGTCAACCATGGCTGACACCACCTTACGCTCTACCAAAACATTTAATATAAACGTCAGTTTGTTTACACGTTTATATGTGAGCTTGAGTACCAAATTTGAAGGAAAAAGTCTTCGTTTTTAATGAATTTTATATATCTCATGGGAAAAAATAAAATGCTGAAAGAATTTAAATAATAAATTTAGATAATAAAAAATGTGAAAATTTTGATTTTCTTTCAAAAAGTAGGGGGTCTAGTTATGAGTCTCCCCTTAAGGAACTTCATTACCTACCCTGAAAGAGTATCAATCAAGATTTTACATTTTCTTATCTAATTGACAGAGAAAAAGTCCTCTCAACATCATGGTGTATTTATTTTTAATTTCTAAATGGTTTTTAGATACAAATTTATTTAGAGAGGTGTCGAACTAAAAATTTCAATTCCTGTCAAAATTGCAATTCCAGGTTCAGGATTAAAAAATGTTTTATTTATAATTATAGAAAATCTAATTTTTTTCATATTCTCAACCTCTAACCCATTCTTCGGATTTTACTTAGTGAAATAAATGGAGCCGAAGCCGGAACCGGCACCGGAGCCGGAGCCGGAGCTGAAGCCGGAAGCCAAAGGCGGAGCCGTGTCCTGGGTATAATTTTTTATGAAATGAATTTTAGATGAAAAATTTATTGCCAGAAGACGTGCTGAACAATTTTCAAATAGTGCGTAATCCTTAGGTAGGATCGGATCCAGGATGGAATCTAACCAGGTCAAGTCAGACCCGGAACAGGAGTATGATTTTTCTAAGAAAATTTTCTAGATGAAAAATTTATTGCCAGAGGACGTGAACAATTTTCAAAATAGTGCAGAAACCTTTTTCGGATCCGGAGCTGAAGCCGGAGCAGGGCGGATCGCAGTTGTTTTTCAAAAATATTTTTTTTTAGGTGTGAAAATTTATGCCGGAAAGACAATACTGAACAATTTCAAACAGTGCAAAAATATGGTTGAATGGAATTGAATGGACGAACCGGAGCCAGGCGGATTCAGGTATAAATTTTTTTCACCAAATTTTTAGGTGAAGAATTTGTTGCCAGAAGATGTGCCAGGCAATTTCACATGGCCCAAAATCGTTCGTCGCGGATCAGGTCAGGCCAGGCCGGAAGTCAAAGTCAGGAGCAGGTTAAAGCCGCACCAGCTCATAGTTTTAATTTTTCAGAAAAATATTATTTTAGGTGAAAAATTTATTGCCAAAAGAAGTGCTGAACAATTTTTCAAATTTGGGCCGGATTCTGGGGTATAAATTTTTTCAAGAAAATTTTTTAGATGAAAATTTTATTGATTGTGAACAATTTTCAAATGGTGCAGAATCCTTAGTCGGAGCAGGTCAGAGCCAGTTGCCATAGTATGATTTTAAGAAAATACTTTTAGATGAAAAATTTCATTTGAAAATGTTATGATTTAATTTTAAATAGTTAAGAAACCTTAGCGTCAGATCAAACCAGAAGATGAAGTCAGGGTCAAGCAGGTGAGGCCAAGGCAGGACTGGGCTGGTGATTTTTCAAAAATATTTTTAGGTGAAAAATTTAATGCCAGAAGACGTACGTTCATTTAGGTCACAGAAGCAGTCGGATCCGGATCGGATTCGAACCAGATCTTGTGTATAAATTTTTCATGAAAAAGGTTTCTTAGATGAAAAAGTCTATTGCCAGAAAGACGCTAGACAATTTTCAAATAGTGCAAAGTGCTAGAGTGGATCCAGTTTCGGAGTCTGAGCCAGGTCGAAGTCGGAGCTGAGTCAGACTGAGTGGCAGTTTTAAAAAAATATTTTTTTGGGTGAAAAATGTATTGATAGAAGACATTACTGAACAATTTTCAAATGGTACAGAAACCGATTGGATCAGACGGGCCGGAACCGGAATATGAATTTTATAAATAATATTTTTAAGATGAAAAACTTATTGCCAAAAAGACGGGCTGAACAGTTTCAATTAAAACAGAAACTTAGTCGGATCGGAACCGGGCCGAAGCTGAACCCAGGCCGGGCCGGAGCCAGACCCAGGGCGGGTTCTGGGTATGAATTTTTAAAATATGTTTTTAGAAGAAAAATTTATTGCCAGAAGACGTGCTGAACAATTTCAAATAGTGAAGAAACTTTAGTCGGATCCGGCGACGGATCATGCACAACCGGAGTATGAAGCGGGCGGATCTTGGGCTAAATTTTTCAAAAAAAAATTTATTTACGTGAAAAATTATTGCCAGAAAGTACTGAACAATTCTCAAACAGTTCAGAAACTATAGTCGGAGTAAATCATTTTTATAGAAAAAATAATTTATTTTTTTTATTTTTTTTTTTTTTGGTTGTAAAAAAGAAATATATCAAACATAAGCAAATTTCTGAAAAAAGAATATATATATATATATATATATATATACCATATATATATATATATATATATATATATATATATATATATATATATATATATATATATATATATATATATATATATACTATATATATATATATATATATATATATATATATATATATATATATATACAGTGGCGTATCAGTGGGAGACCAGGGGGCCAAATTTTTTAGACACTAAGAATTTTAAAGTATTATCCGTTTATAATATAAAGTCCAGAGGGCAAATTAGTTTTTATATATATATATATATATATATATATATATATATATATATATATATATATATATATATATATATATATATATATATATATATATATATAATATATATATATATATATATATATATATATATATATATATATATATATATATATATATATATATATATATATATATATATATATATATATATATAACTATATATATATATATATATATATATATATATATATGTATATATATATATATATATATATATATATATATATATATATATATATATATGTATAATAATAACAACAATAATATAATATATATATATATATATATATATATATATATATATATATATATATATATATATATATATATATATATATATATATATATATATATATATATATATATATATATATATATATATATATATATATATATATATATATATATAAAAGAACAGTGTGCTGGATCGACCTGCTTGGAGACCGAAGAAAAAATGGTTGGTAAGATGAGATGCTTGAAGTTTTGGGGACAGAGAGGTGCGTTGACGCAAACCAATGTCACTCCATGCCTACATGGACACAACAGCCTTGTTGCGACAAATTGGCTTGTGGTAAGACGAAGAAAAATTTCACTCGCCAGGACTCGAACCATCGACAACAGCGTCGTCGTTAGACAATGTGACATGAGGCTCTACTAGTCCTATCCGCCTCTCCAGAAAAAGAAGGCCATCTCAGAACAGTTTTCAAGTCTCCTGCTTTGATGTCACTGCTTTGAAACTGGTACTATTTAAATCCATAGAAGACCTTGGAACCCTGCGCCCGAAGCTACACAGGTATATTGATGGGTTGTTTATAGTTTTGACATTCAGCTTCATTTTACTAATACATCGACATGGGAACAAGATGGCATGTGTGTTTACAATAATTATTGCAGTGGTTTTCTGTCTTCATAACAGTTTGGAAGAAAAAATTATCTCCAGACTCAATATCGTGTGTTCATGCGTTGGCGATAAATGTGTGGAGACTAAATCACCTCGTCCGATCAAACTCTTCTAGAAAAAGAAGGTATCTCGTTACAGTTTTGTTTTCGCTGATCTGCTTTTGAAACTCGGTATGCCTTTAGTCACCAGACCTTTGGAAGTTAAGATTGTGCGGTGCTACATGGCATTCTTTAGATTCCTGGTTTGAACTAATGACCAGGGTCAGGAACTCCGACATGGGCATTTAGCCATTGTGTTCTGCATTGCAGTAGTAAATCGAAGAAAATTTCACTCATTGGTTCAATTTAAATCATTGGCGCATTCTTCATTGAGTAATGTGGGTTCTCTCACTGGGTGGTCACTCTGCTGAAAAGAAGCATCTCAGAGTTTCAAATCTACCCTTTCAGATGTCATATTTTGAGCTTTTGCCCAATTTAAAAACAGAAGGGTGATTGGAACCAATGCTGGGGCTACACGGCGGTGAAGGGTTGCTCCTGGGTTACAGAACAATACCGACCAAAGATGGGGGAACGACGAGATGCGCAGAACTAGTTTGTTGTAGGTGTTGTGTTAGGCTAAAAAATTCTTTTGGGACCATTGTCATGGCGCGTCGCGTTGCTGAGCCAGTGTGGGAGGCTCTATACTGGTCGGTCCTTCCCTAAAAGAAGGCATCTCGGAAGTTTCAAATCTAAATTGATTACCACTTTGAAACTCAATACTTATTTAAATCTACGGAAGGGTGGTTGGAACCATGAGATACAACCTTTCAGAGTTTTCAGTGGTTTAGAACAATAAACCAGTCAAGGGCGCCTGGCCTTTGAATCACTGGCGCGACAGTTGCAATAAGAAAGGCGAAAAAAAAAAAATTTATAACGCCAGGATAGATATCGACAATCGCCGTTAGACAATGTGCAGGAAACTCCACCATATTAAGGTCGCTCCTGAAAGAAGGCATCTGGGGTTTCTGATCTCTGCTGATCTCTGCTCTTTTTGACAGTGTGCTAAATCCCACAGGAAGGGGGTCTTGGGTTCTTTACAGAACTCTTCTGTTCTTAGAGTTTATCTTTGGGATTAGGGCAGCTGAGCCCAGGTCAAGGATCCTTAACATGCACAACATGCTTGTTGCAGCCAAATTTATAGTAAAGACAGAAGAAAATGTTTATGTGGGATAATTCAACTGGCGTTTTGATTGAGACAATGTACAGAGGCTCTGTCACTAGTCAGTCCACCTCTAAGAAGTATCTCGGAACAGCTTTCAAGTCTTGCTTTAGACATCCATTTTGAGCTCTGCTACTTATTTAAATCACTAGAATGTTACTTGGAACCCCATATATATGCATATATATGTACATATATATATCTCTCTACATATACATGTGCTATATCTATATATATATATATCTTTACTATGTGTATATACATATATATATATATATATATACTCTATATATCAGAATAAAGATTTTTTTCAGGTCTAAAAAATGGTACTTAGTAGTTGTTGTTTTTCTAACATTCGTTTTTATATGATATAAAATTTATAAAAAAAAATTAGACTAGTTTTCATTTTCTTTTCAGTTGATTTTATTTCATCATAGCATATTGACAAACTGGACCTCATAATCAATTTTTGGTAGAACGTAGGGTGGTGTCAGCCATGGTTGACATTATATGTTCAGCGAGTGCTTTTAGAGGTTGTAAAAAAATTTTTTAAACAAATGTTCAAATAAGGTGTCTAAATAAAATTTATTACACTCAAATTGAAGGTGTTTGGGACAAAAAAGTTGATATCTTGAATATTAAAGTTTTGCTGCAGTTTTGCATGGAAGTTAAAAAAAATCCTCTCTACTTAAAAAACATTTTTTTGAACGTTTCGAAAGGTAAAGTGTATAGTTGCTGTCTCAAAGATGTTTTATTTTATCAGTTTAGAATAGTTGAGATTTTGCTAAGTCTCCTTAACACATAAAAAAACAAACTTATAATTTATTTGGTGAAGCGCATAAATGTAAACTATTTGGAATATACGTATTGTTAGTTGTGTTATTTTCATTCAGGTAGCGCCACGTTAAAATATGAACGTTGTTCTGGCATAACGACAATGGATTTAATAGATATTTTTGAATTAACTAATGACGATTCTTCCTTATTAACCTAACCTATACAAACTGAGTTTTTAATAAATAATGTATACTCTTGTATATATATATGTATATCTAATATATTATATCTTATACATGTATATATATATATATCTATACCTATATATATATATACTATATATATATGTATATATATATATATTAATTGATAAATAATTGAAAAAAAAAAACAAAGTTTGGCGGTTTTAAAACTTCACAAAAATAAACCAAAATACAAAAAAATCAATAAATCGATATCTGATTGAAAAAATGATATTTTGCTGTTAATGAAATACATATAAGCCATATATATATATATATATATATATATATATATATATATATATATATATATATATATATATATATATATATATATATATATATATATATATATATATATTTATATATATATATATATATATATATATATATATATATATATATATATATATATATATATATATATATATATATATAACAATATATAATATATAATATAACATATATATAATAATATATATATATATATATATATATATGTATAATATATATATAATATATATATATATATATAATAATATATGTTATATATATATATATATATATATATATATATATATATAATATATATATATATACATATATTCATTTATATAAATATATATGCTCAAAAATCTATATAATAATAATAAATATATATATATAGATGTACCACCTCTGTTTACCTTGATTTAGTTTAGTTTTTGTTTTTTCAATATCTTTCTGTAATTTAACAATGAATTTCAGGTGACATTTTGGTTGGGATTCAAAAGTTCAAAATATTTTAAATAATTTTTAAAATCACATTTTGTTAAATATTGTTTTAAAAATAAAATATCTCAGAAAAGTACGGCACTTACAGAAAAACCAATTACATATTTAGAGTCAGCGTATGAAGCTTATTACAAATATGTAAAAATAAAAGAAAATAAAAAATAAAAAAATAGGGGCTCCCATTCGACAAGGATAGAGGGGACGTTTCCATAACCCGCGCTAGGGCAGGGCGGAGGAACCCCCGTGACACCCAAATACCAAGAGCAGGGTTTCGGAGATCCTCTCGGAGTGGGAGAAAGGAAATAGTCCTACCATGTCGTTCCCCGGAAGGCCGAGAAAACATCTTTGCGGTTTACCCTTGGTATTCCTTTAGTTAAAAAAAGAAATTAAAGCTGGAGTGTAAAACGTAAAAGGTCCTATATATTTTTTGAATCATGTTCATTTACATAGAATTGATCTTATAGTTTTTATAGAAATTAATAAAAAAAAAACAAAAAAATTCAAAATTTGTTAAGTAATCCTGTCTTCAGCCTTATATATATATATATATATATATATATATATATATATATATATATATATATATATATATATATATATATATATATATATATATATATATATATATATATATATATATATATATATACATATATATATATATATACATAGGTCCTTTTCTGTTTTGATCGTAGTTTGATTTTGTTTTTAAATATTGCTACTATATAGTACTAATGAATTTCAGTGTGTGAATTATGTTAAAGTTCACATATTTAAATAGTCTTTAAAAATCACATCTATATTAAATATTTTCAAAAATGAAATATCTTGAAAAATTACGACACTTAAAACAATTACATGTTTGGAATCAGCGTATAAAGCTTATTACAAAAATGTAAAAAAAAAACATATATATTAATGGAAGGCGCCGACGGGGGACAGAGGGGGACGTTTTCCATACCCCGTAAGAGAGGGGTTGGAGGAACCCCCGCGACACTTAAATACAAAGAGCAGGGTTCAAGACCCTCCCGGAGAAGAAATGATCCTACCCTGTCGTTCCGAAGGCCGAGAGACCTAAACCGTGCCATCTTTGCGATTACCGCGGTGTTACTGGTTTGAAAAACCTCAAAAATAAAAACAAAATATTACTAAAAAGTACTTATTTAAAAAATTATTTAAATATTTCGAACTGTTGAAACAAGCCTAATATTTATTGTTAGTATCACAAACTAACAATATTTTAAAAAAAAACGAAAAATATTTAAAAATGACGAATCATAAAAACGGAAAAGATCTATATATTTTGAATCATATCCGTTACCACTTAAATTGAAATTTAGGATCATATACTAGAAATACATTAAAAAAAAAAAAAAATTTAAAAATAGAACAATCGTAAAAAAAATAAGGTCATATATATATATATATATATATATATATATATATATATATATATATATATATATATATATATATATATATATATATATATATATATATATATATATATATATATATATATATATATATATATATATATATATATATATATATATATATATATATATATATATATATATATAAGCAAAGGGACCGAGAAACGTGAAGGTGCATTTCATTAAAAATTTCAAGATATTCTCTCTCTCTCTCTCTCTCTCTCTCTCTCTCTCTCTCTCTCTCTCTCTCTTTCTCTCCCTCTCTCTTTCTATCTCTCTCTCTCTCTCTCCTCTTATACTGTAATAATAATAATAATAATAATAATAATAATAATATCATATAATAATAATATATAATAATAATAATAATAGTAATATAATACTGTAACAATAATAATAATAATAATAATAATAATAATAATAATAATAATAATAATAATAATAATAATAATAATAATAATAATAATAATAATAATTATAATAATTCCATATAAATAAAAACAATAATAATTCCAAAATATTAACGGCAACGAAAAAACAAAAAATATTAATAAATAAAATAAATAAATAAAAATATTGAAATTAATCTTATTATTAATTTAAATTATGGTTGGCCTACACACCGGATGAGGTGCGGTGCGGTTCGTTGAGGAGCGTTCCTGCGTGTTGCGGTATACATTGCCATGTGTCCTGGTGCTGTGCGGTTTTAAAAATATAGTGATGCGGTTCTGAGTGAGGTCTGCTCAGAAACTTATAGGTGCGGTGCGGTGCGGTGCGGTGCGGTGCGGTGCGGTGCGGTGCGGTGCGGTGCGATAAAAATAACTTTTGGTGTTGCGCGGTGCGGTGCGGTGAGATAAAAAATGACTTTTGGTGTTGTGCGGTACGGTGCGGTGCGGTGCAGTGAGATAAAAATTACTTTTGGTGTTGAGCGGTGCGGTGCGGTGCGGTGCGGTGAGATAAAAAAATGATTTTTGGTTTTGTGCGGTGCGGTGCGGTGCGGTAAGATAAAAAATATTACTTTTGGTGTTGTGCGGTACGGTGAGATAAAAAAAATGACTTTTGGTGCGGTGCTGTGCGATGAGATAAAAAATTGACTTTTGGTGTTGTGCGGTGCGGTGCGCTGAGATAAAAAAAACGACGTTTGGTGTTTTGCGGTGCGGTACGGTGAGATAAAAAAAATGACTTTTGGTGTGGTGCAGTGCGGTGTGGTGAGGATAAATGAGCAATGGTGTTGTGTGGTGCAGTGCGGTACGGTGCGGTGCGGTGCGGTGCGATGAAATGAAAAATGGCTTTTGGTGTTGTGCGGTGCGGTGAGATAAAAAAATGACTTTTGGTGTTGTGCGGTGTGGTGCGGTGGGGTGATATAAAAAATGATTTTTGGTGTTGTGAGGTGCGGTACGGTGCGGTGAGATAAAAAAATTACTTTTGGTGTGGTGCTGTGTGGTGAGATAAAGAAATAATTTTTGGTGTTGTTCAGTACGGGGCGATGAGATAAAAATATGACTTTTGGTGTTGTGCGGTGCGGTGCGGTGCGGTGCGGTGCGGTGCAGTGCGATAAAAAATTACTTTTGGGGTTGTGCGGTGCGATGAGATAAAAAATTACTTTTTGCGTGGTGCGGTGCGGTGAGATAAAAAAAATGAGTTTTGGTGCGGTGTGGTACGGTGCGGTAGGCTGAGATAAAAAAATGACTTTTGGTGTTGTACGGTGCTGTGCGCTGAGATAAAAAATTGACTTTTGGTGTTGTGCAGTGCGGTGCGGTGCGGTGCGGTGAGATAAAAAAATGACTTTTGGTGTGGTGCGGTTCGGTGAGATAAAAATATGACCTTTGGTGTT
>JABUQX010131531.1:17500-24748 GCA_015478945.1 Trachelipus rathkii
GAGAGGGTATGTATGATGACGTAATCTCGTCGTAGACGAGATTACGTACCCCTTGGGTCCCCGTAAGGGGGGACGCTGCCCCTAAAAAAGTTAAATTGATCATAGAAGGTTGAAATTTGGATAATGTATAGAAGAAGGAGAAAGGAATCTGAATCTGTAGAGTTTGAGTTGGCAATGGCACCGGTGCTGGCTCCGGTGCGATGCTGGGATAGTAAATAAGGTTATAATAATACAATATAGGTGTTAAAATATAGGTTTATAAGGAATGTAGATCTCGACTAAGGGTGTTTGAAGGTCCCTCATGACGATGCGGTTTGTGTCAGCAGACCCCGGGCCGATGCGTGTGCGCACCCGCATGCGCCCCCGCCGGCGCTATCCGACGCGAAACGGGCGAGTGCGCGCGCCCCTGCGCCTGCATGCACGATCCAGCGCAGGAACGCAAACGTGTTCTGTTTTCTTTTAATAAAATTTTTTATTTTTATTTTAGTTTTTACGAGTGAGCTTTTTTGTTTTCAACTTAATTTTTTTCAAAATTTATAATTATTTTTAATTTATTTTTTAAATTTATTTTGTATTTTTACTAAATTTTTTTTATGCTTTTTCATGTTTAATAACGTAAAAATTTACGTTTTTACATTCCCTATATCAGTAAATCAGTAAATCAAACCATCATCCAACCACCCATCTGTCCAGCTGTGATCTATTGATCTATTGATCTATTGATCTATTGATTCAAGTCATACTTTTTATTAAAAAATTGTTATGTTTTACATACCCTAAATCAGTAAATCAAACTGCCCTCCCCCTCCCCACCTACCCTGTTATGATCTATTGATCTATTAATCTATTGATTCAAGTCATATTTTTTAGTAAAATTGGTCATGTTTTACAGACCTAAAACATAAATCTAAACTGCCCTCCCACCACCCTCCTACCCTGCTATGATCTATTGATCTATTGAGCTAGTGAATCATTTTAATAACATAAAATGCAAACATTTTCTTATCATTAGTGTTCGGTGTTCCAACCTAGAATGGACGTTTGGTAATATTTATGTTCCACGCACCTGCTACGTGTCTTGTGTTGGTCTACAGGGTGTGGGAAAACATTTCTGTATTTAAACATTTTTAAAAGAAATATTTAAGATTTTTCGAACAACAAACCTGTTAAAATCATATGGTGCTACAGTGTTTCCAAGAAAAGGTTTAAAGATTACAAAGATGTAATCGAATTTTTCATGAAGGGTTAATATGATATAAAAGCTCTTCAATGTTTATCAGGGCCCAGGTCATAAAAATTATAATCCTTGATGATTTGATGCTTAAATTGAATGAGGATATAGCAGAAACTTTCACAGTTTACTCTCATCATTTAAACATTACAGTATTTTTTATAACGCAGAATATCTTTCATCAGAATAAGTATATGAGAGATGTGTCTTTAAACACACAGTATTTAATATCGTTCGGACAAAGAAGGGATATGAGTCAGATCAATGTTGTGGCTACCCAAATGTTCCCTACCTCAACGTAAAGAGTCCCTAAAAGTATATAAAGAAGTTACTTCTATACCTCCACGGTTATTTACTCTGTGAGCTTGATCCTAAAAAAACACGCATAGAGTGTTACTGCGCACAAATATCTTGCCTAACGAGATTGGAGACTGTATACAAACCTGAATAATGAGTACTCTAGTAGCGGATTATTTACCTCTTATGAAGGAAATAAAAACCGGAAAAACCTTTCTGAAAAACGTAAAACTGATCTGGTGAGGATGAAAAAATTTTTAATAATTTTATATTGAGAATTATGCCTAAATCTTTTCAAAGGGAGGATTCTTTTGACAAACCTCAGAAGGTGAAGCTACGCCGTAATAGAAACATCATTAATAAAAAAACTCTTGCTGGTTAACGTAAGAAAACCTTAAAATAAAAAGAAGCTATTACAGAAGGGTGGTGGTGTGCCTACCTTTACTCTTTCCCGTTATAGCCCCTTTGATCATCAAGTGGCTTTGCTCAATTTTCAAAGAATGGAGTGATTTTTTGACAAACTAGCGAATTATGAGAAAGAATGAAATACTAGCACAGGAAGCCTACCTCTTACAACACAACAACACAAACACAACAACAAAAACAACATAACAACAAAACAACACAACAACAACAAACAACAACAACAACAATCCTAAGATAAGACCAATAACAACAACAACCATCACAATAACAAAGTTCTAACAAAAACAAAAAACATTTCGAACAACCTCAATCAAAGCCTCAACTGCAACAGTAGGGTATCAATAACCCTTATCAACCATTGCTTCAACAACAGCCTTTGAGTTTATATGATCCGGAAGTTGAACAGATAAATAATTACGAGAAGAAACTGCACAAAATATTAAACTCTGATGTTAACATCCAAGAAAGAATCCTATATCAAAATGCTTAAGAAATCTAAGTACATCCTAACAGCTGTATTGAACTCTCTTTTGTAATGTTCTCCTCCAACTTTACAATAATCTATGATTTGGGTGAAAAGAGAAAGATAAATTTTAACATGTACTTCAAGGTAAAGCTTACCATGAGGAGTAAAGAAACGGGGTAATAGCTCTAATATAATAACATTTTAAAGATCAGATTACATGGAATGAGTCGGTCAAAATCATTATTTTGATGGTGAAACAATAGCTGGATCGAATATTTTTGACTTGATATCCGATCTCTCTCGTGATTGGAAGAAAGGCTCTGTAGCAGGAGTGGAAAGGATCAAACAAGAACTTTCAAGAACTATAATTTTCCGAGAACGTTAATCAGATAAACAACGATTAGCGGATTCTGGATAATATTCCAATGTCTCCTAGACCTAATGCGAGTCCCTCTGGTACTTCTTTTGTATCGGATAGATTAAAGATGAATAAGTAGAAAGCACCTTAAAACGTCAAGTGTAGGAAGAATAAGAAAAAAAAACCATACAATCGCTTCAAAATGGATTAGTTCCCTAATTTATTTATTGTAATTTTTTTTAATATGATTGTATTAATTTGTAATTTTAAATTATGTATATAACCTATTTATCTTTCTGTATACATCTGCTATGTTTTTTAGATTTGTTAATTTAAAAAGTTAATTTTATTTGTAATTAAAAAATAAAAATAACTTCAATATATACATTGGGTTTTTATATCATCATTTTTAGTTTAAATGAATAAATTGGTTATTGGTTAAACGTCAAAATTGTGAGTCATGGGAGGCTAAGGAAAGCGGTCCGATAATATAAACTTTGATGTGAAAAAACAGCCATACAGTTTTTATGTGGTTTTTTTCAGGTTTGCGTCAAGTTCCTCAATTAATAAAAAGAATTGAAAAAAATATTTAGAAGGTGAGGATGCCTTTTTTAACCCATACATAAACCTATCGAAAAAATTTCCGACAGCGGTAAACATATAGTAGCCTGCATTTAGACAACTATGGCAGTTAGATTTTGACAGATAATGATAAAGATAAAGATAACAATGATGGTTATCAATATATTCTTTTTTGTATAGATGTATATTCCAGATACTAATGGTTAAGGGTTTTAAAAAGATAAAAAATCAAAGACTGTTGCCACAGCAGTCAAAAGAAATTAATAAAATGAAGATGGCAGATATCCTCAAATGATATGGACAGATAAGGGTACAGAATTTTTTAGGTAAAGAGTTCAAGAAATAGTTACTGAAGTATGAAACCATAGGGTAATTACAACACAATTTTCGTTAATAAAGTCGCAACAGTTGAAAGAAAACAAAGAACTATAAAAAGAAGAAATTAAGTAATATAAAACTATAAGAGAATACAATTTAAATATTTTCCGATATACTAAACAAGACCTGGCTTCCTCCTATAATCGGTCTTATCATAGAACACTTAAAGAATACCCCTATAGAGATGGTGAAGACAAACCAGCTGTCCTATCACTCAAATAAAAGATAAACACAGTATTCCCAAATAGGTACATATTAATCTTATAGGACTGATGAAAAATTTCACAGAAAAGGGTATGAAGCTGGATGGTTTCGAGAGAAGTTTTTTAAAGTAGATACCATCAAAGAACCAAAAGAGACAGTTAAACATTATAAGGGCATAAGGATTTGAATGGTGAAAAAATAAAAGGAGATTCTATAAACAAGAAATACTGAAAATACGGGGTTGGATCCTAAGAGTCACGAGTATAAAATAGAACAAATATTAGATCTAAAGGGAATGGTAAAAAATAAAAAACAGTTAAATCTCTCAAATGTTAGGTTATATTTTTTGTTTTTACAAACAGTTATATAAATGCTAGCGAAAATAAGAAACATTGAGCAGTTTACTTTGTGAGCATGGAGAGTGAAGATCATTTCTAATTAACGCTGCCTTCATCCGCTTCTATGGACTTATATCCGGAAAATAAAATATCAGACTTTACGACAGAGTTTTATTGAGTCCCATATAAAACTCTAACGAGAAATGTACGAAGTTGGGTTTTATGCGAAATGGGATACTGGATGCGCGTGGTACGAGAATATGCCTGAATCACATACGGCGTTTTTAATATTTAGGAGTGTTGAGAATGTTAAAAACGTATTAAAAATTACAACAGATATGAGTGTTATCGAGAAAAGACGATAGAGAATAATTCTTTGAAAGATATTTAATATAAACCGAGGTTTCTATAAATCTTACCGATGTGTTCGTAAGAATTGTGAAACAAGCAATTTAAATATTTAAATCAAGTCGCTAATATATAAGATTTAGTACTTTCTAAGTTAACTAAAAATTCAACGGGACAACCGTGTTAATCACCTTAAAGTCTCAAGCTCTAGTAAAACCTGAAAGATAGAAGTTTCTTTATTTTCCATACTTTCAGACTGGTTTCGAAAATGTAGTTACTTACGTGATGATTCAATATTGAAGAATTAACGATATCAAAGCGCCTCTAAATGAAATTAATACAATTAAATTGAGTAGATGGAAGAGTATTTAGATAAGCTTGTAGCAAAAAGCAACAACGATGATTCATTACATTTTTGTATGTGACCCTTCAAGATGTTACATGACCCCGGTGTAGCATATGTTTAAAACTGCGATATTGTAGAACCCAAGTATGTTGGAAACACTTAAGGCCAAGTTACTAAGAGTGATGCATTTTCCTAAAGATGGTAGAGTTATAGGTTTTCCAGTGTACACTGATATACCCCTCTGAATAATGCTCAATTTAGAATCGTAAGAGTGTATATAAGAGAAGTCGAAGGAAACCCTTACCCCATTCACACATGGTACAGCTGTGTGTAAAGTTCATATACGGAAGAAGCTCCGATAGTGTAAAAAGTCTAACTCGTAAATAAGTGTATGTGAAATTGAGAAACTGTAATCATGACAACACGATGTGATAATTTCTATCTAACCGCTGCCCCTCATCGGATATGGATTCCATCCTGCATAATAAAATAATCAGATATACAACCCAATTATTGAACCCTATAACTTTTGAGAGAGAAATGTATGAAGCAGGTTTAAGTGAAATAATTCTTGACGCATCTGTTGAGAATATATCAGAGTCCCCTTCGGCATTTATAATATTTAGAAGAGTTGAATTTGTTAAAAATGTATTAAAAATTAAAGCTAAATACAGACATTATCGAACATAATGAAAAAAAATAATTTCTATAAAAATATTGTCATAACAAAAAAAATGTTTATACAAATCGGTTAATGATGTGTTCATGGCCTTAAAAATCAAAAAATTTGAAACAAGTCGGGTTATGTAAAGATTTAGTGGTTTCCTTGTTAATAAAACCGTTAACAAAGATAACGTGGTTAATCACCTATAAATCTCAAAACTCATGTTGATATCTGAAGATAGAAGTTTTTTCTGTTTCAATTCTTCAAGCCTGGTTTCGTAATTGTAATTACTCACATGCAGAACTTCAACTATTGAAAATAACAAATATCAAAAGTATTCTCTAAAGAATCTAACTTTTTTATATACCAAACGATGGAAGAGTAAATGTCTCAAAAAAAATGGCACGAGAAGTTTCATTACATCAATTTTGTATTTGCATGCCTTCTAAGATGTTTCAAGATCCTGGTTTGGCCTATGTTTATACAGATATTATAGACATCAGTAGTAGAGCATAACTAAAGGCCCTCTTTGTTAAAGGTAGTTCATTTTTTTTCTAAAGGTAATAGAGTTATAAGTTTCCCTAATGTTCACTATTTCCTTTGAGTAAGGCCCAACTGAGTTCGATTCGTATTTACAAAAGAGACGTGGAAGGTAATCCCTACCCATTCACGACCTGGAACAGCAGTGGGTAAAGTACAAATAAGAAGGAAGTTCCTATCATTCTCAACTAATCCATAGTTAGTAGGGCATCTTAAGATAGGGGAATAAATGTTAGGTGACTAACTGACATTCTGGATCATATTCACAAAATATAAGCTTGATAGGATAGACCCTAACTATAATTGCAGCTCAAATAATCATACTTTCCAGGATATTATGGGAGGTATCGACCCTCAAACAGCTGTAAAACGTCGACAGCCGAGGCTTCTGATGAAATGTTAGAGGATGTTAAACGAAAAATACGGCGTAAGATGACTGGTCAAGGTGTAGGTAACCGTAAAAAACCTATAAAGAGGAAAAATAAAGAACATTAAAGAAAAAGTGTATTGAATGTCTTTACAACTAATAAAGATGCTAACATTGTACCTTTTTTACATAAGCAGTCATATCATTTAAATTTTCCGTATATTAGGAGTGTTTAAACAAATCTTCCTCCCTCATTATACTTCAGGCGAATTGTAGCCAGCAGATGCATTTCTCCAGCCCTCCAGCCCAGAACGTTGTAAGAAAGTGGAATTGGATCTTCTTTCTCAAAATGAACCTAACACAGATAGTGGTGAGTGAATCCAACTTTATTAGTGTTATCCCGTTCATGCAATCACAAATACAGATGTTCCTCTCGAAATTCAATATCCCCGGGACTTCTGACCAATATATTGATCCTTCGACTGCTGATGTTGTTTTATATCTGAAGACTAAAGTTAGTAAAACGAAGATGGTTTCAGATCTAACAGGAAACCGATCAAATATAGTATCCACCCGAGACAAATTTCCATGTATACGTGTTTTAATCAACTTGAGGTTTTTTAAAATGAACATCTCTAAAGGAGCATCAGCTGCAAGTTACCCTTATCGAATTTATATTGAAACTTTACTAAATTATTCTCAA
>JABUQX010131532.1:0-12500 GCA_015478945.1 Trachelipus rathkii
TGCCACATACATATTACATATACATACATACATACATACATATTATATACACATAGGGCCTACATACACATATTACACATGTTGACACATATATATATAGAAATATTGACACATACATACACATACATACATAATATTACACATATTATTACATACATATTATTACATATTACATATTATTATTATTACATACACACAGAAATTCACATACACATACATTATTACATGAGACATACACATACATATTATACAAGATATTTTGCTACGATCTATTCTCTCTTAAACAAAAAAATTAAGGCATTAGGCACATATTACACATATTGTTACATACATACATACACACATATTATGTATAAACCAGAAATTTTGGGGAGGAGCCCATATACACACACATAGCATATTATTACATTACATATTAATATGATACATACATATATACATACACATACATACAAAATAATAATAATACATATTATTATTATTATTATTATTATTATTAGCTACAATATATATATATATATATATATATATATATATATATATATATTATTGAAAGTATATATATATATATATATATATATATATATAATATATATATAGAATATATATATATATAATTATATATATATAAGAGAGAGATATATATATATAGAGGAGAAAGAGAGAGGAAAGAGAGAGAGAAAGAGGAGAGAAGGGGGGGGGGGGGGACAATGGACGGACAGGAAAGGAATGGAAGAACATGAAGGAAAGGTGGATGGATGGAATAGGAATGGATGGATGAGGAAAGCATGGAATGGCATATAGGAAGATGGACAAGGATTGTTCACAACTATAGACATGACGAATAACACCAGAACACTGGCTGATGGCCTCTATTAAATACTACCTGTGGTCCAAGCAACGACGTAACAATAACAAACAACAACGCGAACTCCATATCAACAATTCCAATAATACCAACAACAAATAATAACGTCTTTCTAACAATAATTATTCGACAAGCAATACCACAAACGACAATAGCAATAACAATGGCGAGAACAGGGAATAATAAATGAAAGAAGCATACAAGAATAACAACAAATCACAATAAATAACAATAAATAATAAATAAATAACAATAATAAATAACAATAAATAACAATAACAATAACAATAATAACAATAACAATAATAAATAATATTAATAATAACAATAATAATAACACACACAATAACAATAAATAACAATAATGGAATAATAACAATAATAATAAATAATAATAACAATTAATAATAATAATAATAATACACATTTTTCAACGTAACATGTTAACCTATATTCATCTTACATCATGCAAATTCCAGGGTCTTCAAGTGATCATCTTCCAGTAACTCATTTAAGACAAAAACACTTTTAATAGTATACAAATATAATGACTCCAAATTTGTCCCTTATTTTTCAAAACACTGTATATATATATATATATATATAGAAAGTATATATATATATATATATATATATATATATATATATATATATATATAGTATATATATATATATATATATATATATATGTATATATATATATATATATATATATATATATATATATATATATATATAGAAAGAGAGAGAGAGAGAGAGAGAGAGAGAGAGAGAGAGAGAGAGAGAGGAGAGAGACAGAGAGAGAGAGAGAGAGAGAAAGAGAGATATATATATATATAAATATATATATATATATATATATATATATATATATATATATATATATATATATATATATATATATTATGAGTATATATAGATATCTATCAAAATATTTAAATAAAAGTATTAAGATATGATAACTTTGAAATAATGTCAAAATATGTGTTAATTTATATATTTGTTTTATTCCCTTTATTATATATATATATATATATATATATATATATGAGCAGTGAGAGGAGAGAGAGAGAGAGAGCAGGAGAATATATATATATAGAGAGTATATGAGATACAGGCATATATGAGCAGGTATATGCAGGGAACTGGCCGCACGCCGAGAGACCCTGACTCCTGCACTATCTTTGTGGGAGCCATCTTTATGGTATCTTTGGCTGGAGGTTTAACCTCCTGGGTGCAGAGCCCCTTAGAGGGCTTTTGGTTCCTAAAGGGAAAACTTTAATCCGTTAATTTGTCCTTTTGCCACTTTTAGCATTTTTAGCTACTTTTTTTAACGTTTTTCATAATTCAGGTCAAGATCCCCAACTCGGAGAGGAACAATTTTTGGGATTTTTTACCCATTGGCAGCCCTTGCACGTCGAAGACAAAGACTTGAAAACCATTTGGAAGGTTTTGGAAATTCCAGTCATGTCGGCAGCTGACTTGGAAATTTCCATCATTTCTGACGTTTGATACGTCAAACCTAGGGTTTTTAAGGTCGGTGAGACTGAATTTAAGGTCTGGAAGACCGTTTTCAGAGGTTTAGCCCGAAAGGGGGCGGAGCCCCCAAAGGGGGGGTTTTTTGGTTCCTAGAAGGTTTTAAACGATCGATAGATCATTTTTGATGGTTCCATCGATTTGTCGTGATCGATTACCCCTAAATCGATCTTTAAATCGTCTTTCATGTAGCTATGTTGTCATTTAGCACTGAAATGTAATCGAAAGAAAAAATACTGGCTAACAATGGTCATCTGATTAATCGCTGTAGTATTCCGACAACCTGCGCGAACCCACCCTTTTCGCTAGGAAGGAATAGAGCTATCGCCTTCAAACTTGGAATATAATCTATGTATGTGATAAACTGATCACAGACGAGTTTTGACCGTAGGTCACCCCTAAGTGGGTGCTGCCCCCCTTAGCGCCAAGGTCAAATTCGTCCTGAAACCAAGTTAGGCTTAACTTATCGGAGCTAAAATTTGGAGGGTGGTTAGATGATGACGTAATCTCGTCGAAGACGAGATTACGTTCCGCGTCCCCCGTAAGGGGGGACGTAGCCCCACTAAAAAAATTAAAATGATCGTAGAAGATTGAAACTTGAGTATTGGTATAGAGGATTCGAGATGGAATCAGTGACGGAGTTGGAAGTGGATTCGATTTCTGAGTCCAGAGACCCCACGGAGTGGGGTCCCCAGTTTGAAAAAAAGAAGAAATGCATGGAATGCAAAAAAACAGAAGTGGAAGAAGAAGAAGAAGAAAGGAGGAAGGAAGGAGGAAGGAAGAAGAATGGAGGAAGGAGGAGGAGTCTGGAGGAAGGATTCAGAGATACTGGCAACTGGTGATGGTTTGCAAAGCCGGTTATTAAATTCTTTAGGTAATGATACACGTTATACAAGCTCCATAGGTTATCGAGTCAGATTTCGAAAATAATGGTTTCAGAACCAACAAGAAATAAATAAAATAAAAATAAATAAATAAATAAAATTTTACAAAATTCGTTTGTAACTTACAAATTTACGTTTTTACATAGTCTAAATCAGTAAATCATCCACCCACTCTCCTGACCAGTTGTGATCTATTACCCATGATCTATTGATTTATTGATCTATTGACTATTGACGAGTTGATATGTCACATTGAATTGTCATGTTTACATACTTAAATAAATCAGTAACAAAGTCATCCGCCTTCGTTCAATTCCATGATCTATTGACTATTGATTATTGATTGTTGATCTATTGGATCTATTGATTTTAAGTCGTTTTACTGTAATGTGTCACATACTAAATCAACAGTAATCAGTTATCTAACTCCAAATTTCCCGTCCAATCATGATCTATTGATTCATTGATTTCGATCTATTGATTCATTGACTATTGATTTAAGTCGTTTTACCAATTGTAATCGTTATATTCTCAAAAGCAGTAAATCGCAAATATCCCGCCTGTTCATCTCGATTCATTGACTAGCCGATTCATTGAGTCAAAGATTTTCGAGCAGTCATTTTGTATAAAACTAACATAAAAACAGTTCTTTATGTATGCTAACGTAATAAGTTTCGTTATTATAAAAGATACTACATCATTCGAACTGGTACAAGCGACAGCCCCGACACTAAAATGAACAGCATCAACATTTAACAAAGTTCCTTTCCAGTGGCAACTAACATTGTTCAGTAACTTCCAACACACTTTTTTTTCAAGAGGTTCCTCAACATAATAAACGTACCATTACACAATACACTGCACACACACACATTACTGAGACAGTCAGAATAACACACACAATAACACACACATACAATACACACATACACAGCAATACAACACACATGGGGATTGTTTAGCTAACAAAAAACAAAGTTGCACGAACCAAAAATGGCTTAACATATCACCGATATTTGCCATTAACATAGTAACATTTAACAAAATTTCACACCATGTGTAATTATCATGCATACTGACCAATGAAAATATTTTAACGTAACAAAGTTTTCATTACAAAAGATTACTTTGCATATCTGAACTGTTAGGTACCGGTCGTAGCTATGACAACTCACATTGCCTTAAAAGCAGTCAATACGGGAACAAAGTTCTTCCTCACTTAACAAGTAACTGGCACCTGTGGAATGGAATGGAATGGAATGGAATGGAATGGAATGGAATGGAATGGAATGGAATGGAATGGAATGGAATGGAATGGAATGGAATGGAATGGAATGGAATGGAATGGAATGGAATGGAATGGAATGGAATGGAATGGAATGGAATGGAATGGAATGGAATGGAATGGAATGGAATGGAAAAGCATAACCAATAAAAGAAAGTTGAAAAATAAATTCAATAAAATAAAAAAAATAAAATGAAAATAATATAAAAATGAAAAAAATAACAAATAAAAAATAAAGTTAGAAAAATAAATGTACAAAACAAAATAAAATTAAATACAAATTAACGACAAAGTATAACAATGAACTTGTTAAAAAAAATAGCAACGATATACGCATTGCTTCAAACTGTGGAAAAAATTATATTATTAATTGCCGAAAATGAGATTTGGAAAACATAAACGTTAGCCCCATTTGTGAAAATGGCCTATCTCAAAGACGCAAATGCACCGACGACATAAAATAATGTTGTGAAACAGAACTCAAATATGCGAACAGCAGTGCAAATGAACCAAGAATAAATGACACACCGCATTATCACACACGAACACATACTATTTGCTAATATATCGACAACTAAGAATTTTGAGCACGACAAGTTAACATTAACAAACACATCAGTGACCAACATAACATACAAAACGTGCACCCCTATTTACACTAAGCATGTTCTTAACAGTTAATTTTACATTAACATAACATTTAAAGATTTATTCCTTACTGATTATTATCTTTCATCAAAAATAACATGACATATGAATAAACGTATTAAGCAGTCTAGGCAAATCATCAACAAAATCATCGAATATCAAACAAGTTATCACAGTACTATCATTTTCTGGTACCGTACCATTATTAAAACAGTAGTAATACATGATAATCGTACTAACTTACGAAGCCATAATCATAGCAACATAATGATTTCAGTTTCTACCCTCCGAAGGTACCAGCCCTCGGCTGGGCCGAGGCTCAAACCCGCCACACCCCTTCAAGATCCCCTGCGATTCACACCTTCAAGGGCAATCCCCGGCTTCAACGGAAGGTAAATGTGTGCTGCTTTGTGATACCTTTAAGCCAATGAAACCGTCATTCAAAATTAGTACGTTATGTTAAATATTACTATGACAATGTGGAAATAACACTGATTTTAGAGAAATGATGAGTTTTGTAAGATATTACCGTGTTAACTGACGATGATGTTAGAAACGTGGAGCCTAGGGTTGTTATTTCTTTGTTGAGTAATGTTGGTCGGTTCTAGACTTTTGCTTAATGTCTACGTTTATTCATATGTCAAATGATGTTATACTCGAAACGAGCGGGGACACTTTGATGAAGATAGTGTCAATTAAGGATAAATCTTTTGTTAAACGTTACTATGTTAATGTAAAATTAACATTGATACAAGACATGTTGAAAAATCTGTAAATATGTTCGTTCTGTATGCATTGTTTGTTACTTTACTGTTGTTAATTTCAAGTGTGGAACTTTGTTAATGTTAGCAGTTTACCGAAGCTTAGGTGTTTTACGTTTGTCGTTGGTACATTATATTTTGTCCAGTGATGCCGTTAGCTTATTAATGTGAAACCTTGTTACTGTAGCATATATTCCTATGTGTGTGTGTGTGTGTGTGTGTGTGTGTGTGTGTGTTTCAGGTATGTGTATGGCAAGTGTGTGTCATTTATTCTGGTTTACACCACTGTTCACATAACTGATTCTGTCTCTAACATGTACATATCGTCAAATGCATTGCATCTTGCAAAAAGATAAACCGTTTTCTAAATGTTGAAGACTAACATTTATATTTTCAAATCTCATTTTTTTATAAATGCTAACTAATATAATTTTTTTTTCCCTAAGTTGAAACATATACATATACTGTTTACTATTTTTTTTTATAAGTTTTTATTTTACATTTATACTTTGTGTTTAATTTTATTATTTAATTCTTTTTTTTTTATTTTTTTTTTTTAAATCTCTATTTTTTTTATCATGATTAATTATATACGTTTTCTTTCATTTGTATCTGTTTAACAATTATTTTTCATTTTATTTTTTTTTATTTTTTTTTATTTAATTATCTACTCCTGATTTTTTAGTTTTATTTTTCATTTATACTTTAGGGTTTCTGACTTGATTTTTGACTTCTTTTGACTTTATTTTTTGACTTTTAATTTAACTTTATTTTAAGATTTATACTCCCGATGACTTTATTCTGACTTTTTATTTTATTTTTATTTTTGACTTTAATTTTTTTATTAATCTTTTATTTGAGCTCTGATGATTTTGTTTTGACGGAGCTGGACTTTTATGACTCTTTATCCTTTTGACTTTTTTTGTTGGTATAACCTTTGTTTTATAAGTTTTGATTTTATCGAGACCTTTAGGTTTTTTTCTGATTTTTGTTTTTATTCTTTTAGAACTTTTTGTTTTGACTAAACATTTTATCTTTCTGTTTGAGCAACGTGTAACTTCATTGCCTTTAGGTGGTTAGGTGGGGTATGTGTGTGTATGGGTCATTTATCTCTTAGTTGATATGTTTTGAGATATGGGTGTAAGGGAGTAGGTTACGTTTTGTGATGTAATGTTAGTTACTTACTGTTAAGTGAGGAACTTCGACACGTTGACCTTTATTCAGTTTTCAAGGTGTGTTTGTAGGTTTGTCGCTGTACATTATTTTCTTAGTTGACGCTGCTAACTTTTATTAATGTGAAAACCTTTGTTACGTTAGCATATATTCAATCAGTATGATAATTACACATGGTTGTGGTAAATTTTTATAAATGTTACTATGTTAATGTAAAAATATCAGCGATATGTTAGTGCTGCGTATTTTAGTCCAGGTGATGCTATACACGGGATACGTGAAAACTTTGTTACGTTTTCATATATTCATGGGTGTGTGTGGTTTATGTGTGTGTGTGTGTGGTGGTGTGTGTGTGTGTGTGTTGGTGTGTGTGTGTGTGCGTGTGTGTATGTCATTTATTCTTAGTTGATATGTTAGAGATATGCTTGAAAAGTAAGAATAGGTTTGTATGCAATACTAGTTACTTTACTGTTGTTAAGTGAGGAACCTTTGTTAATGCTGACTGCTTATTCATTTTAAGGTGCGTCAGGTTTGTCGCTGTATTATTTTTTTAGTTCAGATGATGCTAAGTAATCTTTATTAATGTGAAAACTTGTTACGTTAGCATATATTGCTCGATCAGTGTATAAAGAATTTGTTTTATGTTAGTTTATACAAAATGATACTCGAAATGCGAATATCTGAATCAATAGATCAATAGATCAAGGATGAACATGAGGTGGGATGGTAGTATGATTTACTGATTTACCGTTTAGGGTATGTAAAACGTTACAATTTTAGTAAAAAAATTTGACTTAAATCAATAGGATCAATAGATCAATAGAATAGATCATGATTGGACAGGAGTGTAGGTTGATGGCTTGGATTACTGATTTACTGTTTAGGGTATGCAAAACGTTGCCAATTTTAGTAAAATTTTACTAAATCAATAGGATCATCAGATCATCAATAGATCAATAGATCAATAGATCATGATTGAACAGGAGGGTAGGTTGATACTGATTTACTGATTTGTGGGTATGTAAAACATGACAATTTTAGTAAAAATTTGACCTTAATCAATAGATCAATAGATCAATAGATCAATAGACGATTGGACAGGTGAGGGTGGATGAGGGTGGTTGATTTACTGATTTACTGGTTTTAGGGTATTTAAAACATGACAATTTTAGTAAAAAATTTGACCTTAATCAATGGATCAATAGATTGACATGACTCAATAGATCAATAGATCACAACTAGTCTGGAGGGTGGGTGGATGGTGGTTTGATTCTACCGATTTACTGCTTTAGGGCATGTAAAAACGTAAATTTGTAAGTTATAAACATAAAAAAGTGTAAGAAATTTTTTATTTATTTATTTATTTTATTTTATTTATTTCGATGGTTCTGAAACCATTTTCGAAATCTACAGACTCGATAACCTATATATAGACACCAACATTGTATCATTACACTAATATCTAACTTGGCACCGCACCGGCTCCATCACCGGTGCTGTATCTAACCTCTTCCCCAGACCTCCCTCCTTCCCTCATTCTTCTCCTCCTCTTCCCTTCCTCCTTTCTTTCTTCTTCTTCTGTTTTGCATTCCATGCATTTCTTCTTTTTTTCGAACTGGGACCTTGCACGGTGGGGTCTCTGGACTCAGAAATCGAATCCACTTCCATCTCCGTCTCTGATTCCATCTCCGAATCCTCTCACCAAATTTCAACTTTCTACGATCATTTCACTTTTGTCTGACGCAGGGGAACGTAATCTCGTCTCCGACGACATGTCATCATATAACCTACATCCAAATTTCAATTACACGAAGCTCAACATGGTTTTCAGGACGAATTTGACCTTGGCGCTAAGGGCAGCACCTATTTAGGGGTGACCTACGGTCATCAAAACTCGCCTGTGATCAGCTTATCACATACATAGATTATATTCCAAGTTTGAAGGCGATAGCTCTATTCCTTCCTAGCGTATAGTACCGCGCAGGTTGTCGGAATATCAAGCAGCGATTTAATCGAATGTTAATTGTAATTATTTTCTTTCGATTACATTTTCATTGCTAAATGACAACCACAGAGCACGTAGAAAGACGATTTAAAGATCGATTTAGGGGTAATTGATCACGATAAATCGATTGAACCATCAAAAATGATCTATCGATCATTTAAAACCATCTAGGAACAAAAAAGCCCCCTTTGGGTTCGGGATGCTAAACCTCTGAAAACGGTCTTCCAGACCTTAAATTCGGTCTCACCGACCTTAAAAACCCTAGGTTTGACGTATCAAACGTCAAAATCTAATGAAATGATGGATGCCGACATGACTGGAATTTCCAAAACCTTCCAAAATGGTTTTCAAGTCTTGTCTTCGACGTGCAGGGCTGCCAATGGGAAAAATCCCCAAAATCCTCCGGAGTTGGGGATCTTGACCTGAATTATGGACAAAACGTTAAAAAAGTAGCTAAAAAAGTGCCAAAAATGCTAAAAAGGACAAATTTAACGGATTAGGTTGCCCTTTTAGGAACCAAAAAGCCCCCTCTGGGGGCTCTGCCCTATTTTGGGAGGCTAAACCTCCGGCCAAAGGAATACCATAGGGTAAACCACAAAGATGGTAGGAGTCGGGGTCTCTCGGCAGTTTGGCGGTCAGTTTCCCACTCTATACTACTATATATATATATATATATATATATATATATATATATATATATATATATATATATATATATATATATATATATATATATATATATATATATATATATATATATATATATATATATATATATATATATATATATATAAGGCTTGGATAAAAGGAAATAAAATAAATAAATAAATTTTGAAATTCACAGCAACTTCAAATTTCAAAAAATAAAAAATAAAAAAAAGGAGTTATTTTTATACGTAAGAAATATTACTATTCTGGCTCTATTAACAGCAAAATGATTGATAATTTCTTCCGTTTTTATTGTATTATAGCCAGATCTACTAGTCTTTCCCTCCTTGTAAAATTGAGAAAGTATGTTCGAGCCTTTTCAAACTATATAAATATCTTTCTAGAGTGCACGCTGTGAGTGAGATAGATGCTAAAATCCTTCCTTAACAATCGAAATGTCACTGTATATATCAAGTTTATTTAAAAAAAATCGCAAATTTTTAATAAATATTGATGGAATCATTTTACTAAGACTGGTACGAATCTGTGGATCACGAACTTGCTCACTAACTGGTTTTAAAAATCATCAAGAAAAGGAATTGAAATTTCCGCTGATACTCGTTTCTTCATTAGCAAAGCAAAATAAATGTTGCAACTTTGCAACTTCAACAAAGCTTGAAAATTTTCAATCGATTTTTGAGGGATAATCTTACAAAATAAACACGACATTTTCAGCATGATTGAAAGCGGTTGCTCTCCTTAATGATGGATTCTGCAATGTAGTACATAATGGAAGGGTGAAAGAATAAAGTTTAAATTATGATTAAACTTTTAATCCATTCACTCGTGATTACAAATTTCAAAAGATTTGATTTTTTTGAAGAATATTCAATAACTTGATCCATCTTAAACTCACCTAAAACTTCAACAGCTGTTTTAAAAATTCTAAATCGTAACCATCCATCGTAACTTTCCAGTTTCCACCCACCTTGTTTCGTACATTCGCGTTAGTTTTTCCAATTATTTTTGTTCTATGAAAATTTTTCCTATATTTTCTAATAAAAAAGTTTTCACCTTGGTAAACTAAAACAATGTCCAATTGTTTTCGCTGTGCCAATAAAAGCTTCTAATGTGTTGTACTCCTTACGAATGCCAATATCAATGGCCATACAATGCGCTGTAAATTCTTAATAGCTTGAACACTTCTATATAAAAAAAATTTCTTCATTGCTTCAGCACCATCATGTCTTTGACCAATCAGAATGTCACTAGTATTTCAACCTTTGTTGTATTGCCTCCGATAGAGATTCTCCTTTTGTTCATCCATTAAACCTAGAATATCTTCACTAACCACAAAAAATATTTTCCTAATTTCTATTAATATATACTTTTAATTTGCTTTGATTATTATTTTCATTATTCTTATAAATTAAAATTAAAACTCGAGTCATCAAAATTTTCTAAAAATTTAAATAATTTCAGGGGTTCAGACCCCCTCAACTTCCCCAATGGGTACGACTTTATAGGTAATAGTCTGTTTTGAGTTAATGTTATCAGATATCGAATGTTTTTTCCGAAAATTGAAAGTTATCGGATATCGTTGTTACCCATGTATATAAGTATAGTTTGTTTGAACACGTAAGAGTGACATTGGCTTCGGCTAAACTTACATAAAATAATTTTTCAAAAATGAAATATTTGGTTTATAGTGACAAATATATTAATTATGTGTTATTTAAGATAAAATTAATATCCAAAATTAATAATGTACACATCACAAATATTATTATATATATTAATATATATATATAATAATATATATTAAATATATATATATACTTATATATATAATATAATATATATATATATATATATATACTGTATATATATATATAATATATATATATATAATATATATATATTATATATATATATATATATCTATATATATATATAATATATATATATATTATATATATATGTATATATATAATATATATATATATATATATTACTATATTATATATAATATATATATATATATATATATATATATATATATATGTTATATATATATATATATTATATATTATATATATATAATATATATATATTATATAATATATATATATATATATATATATATATAAAGTTGTTTTCTTTTAAAACTAGCGAACACCTTAGAGTAGACCGCATAGATATCAGTTGTCGGGGTCTCTCGGCCCTCTAGGTGAACGACGGGGGGGGAACTTCGTTTCCCCCTCTCTGTCCCCCATCTGCTCGAGACCTCCTAAAATTGAAAGTGCAAGAAACATATTTCCCATCTAGGGGGTTCGAGCCGATGGAGGACAGAGGGGGGATGAAGTCCCCCTGTCGTCCACCTAGAGGCCGAGAGACCCCGACAACTGATATCTATGCGGTCTACTCTAGGGTGTTCGTTAGTTTTAAATCATAAAAAGCTGTACAAATAGATATATATATATATTATATATATATATATATATATAGTATATTAATATATATATATATATATATATTATATATATAATATATATATATATATATATATGATATATATATATATATAGAGAGGGAGAAGAGGAGAAGAGAGAGACTCAATCGCTTCACGAACTCAGCGCGAGTCGACGAACGCGGCTTGAGTCAACATACTCACAAAATTTTCTACTGATCA
>JABUQX010131532.1:17500-23769 GCA_015478945.1 Trachelipus rathkii
CAGTAAATATCACTAAATCAAACCACCATCCAACCAAGCATCCACCTCTCATCCTGACCATACTGTGATCTATTGTCTATTGGATTAGGTCACATTTTGCGAAGTACCTATTTTTCTTTCGTATGTTGAAAAAATAACTACAATAGTTAAATCAGCAGTATTTTGTTTAATACAAGGCATCTGCCCATTAGTATGGGCAAGCTGAGTGGGCAATAAGTCGTTTTTATTTTACAAACTCATGTTAAGCCTAACTTAGCATGCTATCTAGATGAGAGAATTTTTGTTGCACAGTACGAGAATACTATATGCCCCATTGACTAAAACAAGAATAAAGCATGACGATAGTGGGTCTAACATTAACAAGGACCACACTAACACCAGTAGAAAGTAAGAACGTCTACATAGCCACATCCAAAAACGGACGTATTCACACGCTTTGTCAGCTATTCGATGTCATCTAAAGCATAGACAAGTGTTAATTATAAGCATTAACATAGGTGTAAATTGAGTGTAGACCATTGAAGATTTATACCAATAACCGGTGTAATTAATCATACAGACCAATCGAGTATACTCTAACGTAACAAGTTTGGTCGCTATGAATTAATTAAAGGTCAACATTATAAATTACCGGCTATGCTGTTTATTGAGAACTCAAGAATAGCTGAGTTGTAACAGTAAGGCAGAACCAGGCCATCTTGAAGCAATGAATAAACGTTACTGGCTAACCGATCTAACAAAGATTCACAATAACGCTACGAGCACTGAATCCTTTTAATGCTATATATCTGTAGTAGAAACTAAAAAATCCATGGGAAGAAAGTTTTCGAATCAATACCTTTACTTCAAATATAGGTTACTGATGGAAAACTTCTTCCCATGAACCAGAGACTCCTTGAAACATCACTTATGGCGATGATTGCACTTGCCAATGAAGTTCATTGATTGCTATATTCCATCCTGCATACGAATCCTATCATAGTCTAAGTCTTGTAATAGACTATGATAGGACTAACGTATGAGGGTTTGGAATTCAATATTACTTGTGATCGATGATCAGGTCACCTGGTCTGGGAAATGAACTATGTAAAGGTCCTCGTAAGAGACATTCGTGAGGAGTGCCAAATGAGAGGTCATCTATACCTAACACAGCCGAAAACATTGGTCTTACTGGACGACGAAATTTTGGATGTATTATAACAGCTCTAAAAGGTAAGAGATCTTTCTTTTCAACCAATCAGAAGACACACGTAAAACAAGAATACAATGCACGAACGAACGCATATCAGTTTCAAAAAAGGGTATTATTGTAGACTGTGACTAGGCATCAATCCAACAATCACAACACAGGTGAACTCAACAGGCAACAACAACCAACAAGGGAAGCCTGAATTCAAACAGTCCAAGAATGGCAGACGATTCTTTAGTAGTACCGCAACTTCAGCGAATTATAATTTGTAACGTAACATTTGTTTTCACATTATAAAGCTAAACATAGCATTACCGGAATGTTTAATATTTATGTAAATAACAAATCTACACACCTTACGGCTAGATATAAACAAAAACTAACATTAGCAGAAGTTCCAGTAATTTAACAGCAGTAAAGTAACCTAGCGTAGCAAGTGAAATAAAACGGGATAACCTATTACCCACGAAACTTTTTGTCAAGCATATCTCTAACATATCGATTGTAGTAATTTTGACATATGGAGATCATAAAGGTGATTTACGTATACGCAATGTTATGAGTCATCCATTCTCGGATAAACATAAGGACAATCAATCCGGTATGATGTTACTCTGTGTGTATATACTAACCATCGAATATATGCTAACGATACACAGGTTTTATATTAATATATCGCTAACAATACGCATCAGCATGGGAACCAGGAAAATAATGCTATCAACGGTAAAGCCTAAGCATATTCTTACGATCCTAATAAACTGTTAAGAACATTAACGAAGTTCCATACTTAATACCAGTTAAAGTAGCTAACTTTACATTACAAGAACGTAACCTGTTCTTGTGCTCTAAGTTTATGTTCCAAGGCATAGTCTCTAACATAGTTAGACGTGTTGAATTCTCCGTTACATTGACCACAAGTACATTTATTCAAAAAAATGTAATCAAGTATACCACTAATCGGCGTAATTATCTAATTACCTCAGACTAGACGAATATGATGCCAAACCGTACCAAAGTGTCGTTTTACATTAAGTCATAGGTAATCAGTTTAACAAAATCATCTATGTATCATGAACGCTTTACGACCGCATACATAACATTGATTCTGTTTTTTAGACTGCCGTCCCCTTCTCAGAAAATATATCAGAGTCTAAACATGAAATGAGTTTTAGGCTATAACCATTTGCATAAAGTGATGCAATCCTTATTATATTTGACCCTCTGGCAGGAACACAAGCAATGTGCAGTCCCGCGCATTGGGATCGTGCTGTCTAAGCGAATTAAATATATAAAATGACACATCGTTTGGGAATAACGAAACTCCTCATGAAGATATCAACAAGCGCAAGTCGTTGAGAGATGACGCGGGGAGATATCATCGTATCAGACTGCCGAAAGAACTATCGCTACTGAAGAAAGAGTGGTATACGAAACATTTCCTTAAAGTAATGAGATTCCTTTTTCTTTCAACCAATCAGAAGAAGTAAGACAAGAATACGAACGAGAACGAATGAACCATTGTATCAGTTAAAAGGAAGGGTATATATTCTCAATTAGACAACAACAACAACAACAACAATATAACATAGTACCAAAGATAAGTTCTTTATAATACAGACCAGACGAATATGTTGCTAAGCGATAAAAAGGTTTTTTACAGTTAATACAAAGCTACATAGCAGCGTCAATATGTGACGACTTATAAGGGTAACATAATGTACAACGACGGAATCTCATCACGAATAAAACAAGCTAAAACATTAACGAAAGTTTCATACTTAAAACAGCGAATAAAGTAGCCTTAACACAGCATACATAAAACGGTATGACCTATTCAACATTTTTTCCCGCGAGCATATCTCTAAATATTAAAACGTTAATTTTACATTGACATAGTAAGTATTTAACAAGGATTTATCATAATAATTGTCCAATTAGGGTATTCATCATCACGATGACCAACGAATTAATTGTAAGATCATAAAAACAAAGTATTACCCAAAATTTAACACAAAAATAGTTCTGTTATATACTTGAACCCATTGAATATAATGCTTAACCACAAGCTTTAGGCATCAAAGGTAAGATGCTAGCATATCTTAACGCAATACTAAGAATATATAAGTGTAGCAGAAGGCAACTTAACGTCGATGAGCGGCTGGGCCATACCTCGCGTAATGAATAATCAGATCTTAAGTCATCCTCAAAATTCCTCTTGCTTAACAAATGGTAAAAGCGTAACTAATAGGGCTTCCAATGACAACACTCAGACGTGGCGAGTCGTATGTTTCCCGTACTTTTCTAGTCATACGTTTCAGCAACAGGTACCGTCATCAATCTCAGGACAAAATCCCTGCAACAAAAGTGACATCGAAGTATCTATCAGAGATGACCGAAACATCTGGAACGCTACGAAATTAACAAAATCTACATCAAAGTGGTCACTCGTTGTTGAGTATAGACATCAAATTGACACTAATGAGATATCTAGACAATAGAGATACATTCAGCAAAATTCTCAGAGCAGAACCTACAACATATCCTCACAAAAACTTACCACCTAGAGGCTCACGTTTCTAATCTACTATGCGGGATGGCGATGTTGGATCATTGTCGGTTCAGGTTACACAGTTATAAATATCTCTACAAAAACTTGCATCAGAGTTTTCGTCTAACAATAGTCAGTGTTTACGCTTTCAGCATTGTCCATGTGAATATTTAACATATAACGTAACCTAGTTAACGAAGAATCAGTTGTGTCACTTACATCAAGTAGGAGCATCTCAACAAGCAACACATAACCCTGTCACGCGAGAAAAACCGATGGGGAAGCCCTGCTCCTTGTAATGATAATGCCTAACGCTTTCCATGCAGGGTAACATGAAAATATTTTTTGATCGCGTTACGGGCTAGTTGTCAACGCGCCTCACAGCCCCCTTTTTCAGAAAATATCATTTCAAAACTGTTAGATTAAGCTTTGGAAACAGCGCATCATACAGAGGCCGATTTGATAGAGAGGTGAAGCCACTGTACGAGCACTACTTGGAGTGTATGGCACCCAGAGAGATTGCTACGCTTGTTAAGGACCCATCGTCGGGGTACCACTGAAGGCGGGTGTAAGGAAGGGCGAACTATAGGCCCTTTGGGCTGAGCCCTTATGTATCTAAACAGCGGTAAAAGGGACCGTATTATTTAACAACATCCCTATAACAAAAGTGACAATCCCTATCAAAGATAACCTAGCATCTCGAACTATGAATTGACACTATCTCCATAGTGTCACTCGTTTTGAGTATAACATCAATTGACTACTATGAATAAGGCCGTAGACATTAGCAAATTCTTAGGGACAAACCCTGAAACGTTACTGTGGCATCAACAAAAACTTAAACCGTAGGGCATCACGTTTTCTAACACCAACGATCGTCAGGTATACACAGTATGAATGATTCTGTAGCAAAACTCACTCATGTTCTTACAGAAATTCAGTGTTATATTGTCAACCCTGTCCAGTAGATAGATATTTTACATAACGTAACTAACTTAGCGAATAAACGTGTTTCAGTTTACCAAGAGTATCTAAAGCAACAGCACCAAGCCAGTCTGGCCGCGAGAGAAAACCCAGAGGGGGATATGGCGACCCCTGCGCGTGGAATTAGGGTGTGAATGTCTTGAGAGGGGGAGTCAACTTTCTTAAGATGGTCTGTAGATCATTGCGCACGCGCCGAAGAGGGTGTGAAGCGGGCATTACCCCTTCCGAAGGAGGGGTAAGGCTCAGCCCTTCGGGCTGAAGGCCCAGAAGCCCGCTTACACCGCCTTCGGGTGATCCCCGGCCTCTCAAGATATCACACCATTTGTCAGGGGGGCGCATCCCCCTGGGTTTTCTCTTCGGGAAGGTGTGTGGTGCTTTAGATTACTCTTGGTTAATTATGAAACCTGTTTATTCCGTAAGTTAAGGTACGTTTATGTTAAATATATACTATGACAAGGGTGAAATTAACACTGTATTTGGTAGAGAAGGTTGATGAGTTTTGTAAGATATTACTGTGTTACCTGACGATGTTGTGTTAGAAACGTGAGCCTAGTTGGTTTTTTGTGAGTAATGTCAGGTTTGCCTGAGAATTTTGCTAATGTCTAACGCTTATTCAATGGGGTCATTGATGTTATACTCAAAACGAGTGATCACTTTGATGAGACTAGTGTCAATTCATAGTGTGAAGATGCTGGTATTTTGGATAGATTATCGGTCACTTTTGTTAAGGGATGTTTGTTAGATAAGTACGTGCCTTTACCTGTTACATAAGGGCATCAGCCCTAAGGGCTGTGCCCCTAACCGTTTACCCCCCCTTCAGCGGGTAACCGACCGAGATGGGTCCCTTCGTCGTGCATCTCTCTCTGGGTGAATCTCCAAGTAGTGCTTACAGTGCTTACAGTGGCTATCAAATCGCCTCTGTATGATGCCCCGTTGCCAAACCTACCAGTTTTGAAATGATATTTTCTGAAAGGGGAGCGGGGTCTAAAATAGGGTAGGGATAAAAATATTTCATGTTCCTCATGAAAAAGCGTTAGGTGTTACAAGGTGCCATCCCGCATGGGTGTTTTCTCTCGGAGGTTATGTGTTGCTCTTAGATACTCTTGATCTAATGAAAAAACTGTTTATTCGTAAGTTAGTTACGTTATGTTAAATATTACGATGACAATGTGAAAATAACACTGATTTGTTGAGAAATGATGAGTTTTTTTGTAAGATATTATTGGTGCTTTTGTAACTGATGAATGGATGTGTCTGAAACGTGAGCCTAGGTTAAGTTTTTTTGGGTAATGTTAGGTTTGCAAGTTAGAATTTTGGCTATGTCTATGTTTACTTCATGAGGTCAATTTGATGTTTATAGGGCTCAAAAACGAGTGACCTTTGATGAAGATGGTGTTCAATTCGTAGGTTCAGAATGTTTGGTATCTTTGATAGATTGGTCCCTTTGTTAAGGAATTTTGTTTTAAAGTGATGGCGGTTTTACCTGTTTGCTGATATGCTAGAAAAGTGGGAACACATATCGAGTGTTGTATGACCTATTAGCTA
>JABUQX010131534.1:0-29323 GCA_015478945.1 Trachelipus rathkii
TAGTTTTTCGTTATGGAGCACATTTAACAGTTTATGCCTATTTTATCTTTACCAAGGTTCCATTCTGCTGGGCTCCTATGTGCGGATTGTTGCCATCAGATTGCCGGGGTCTCTGTTTTAAGAGCATGTCTAGTCATTGCCAACTTCAGTACTTGGTCTCTCGGGTCAACCATTGTGCATCGCTGGGGCCTATTTCGGCACTGTTTGTGACCCCTAAGCGCCAGCTACGTTACTTAAAAACAACACTAGTATGTAGGTCCAGTACTCGGATTTCCAGATTCTACGCTCGGAATTTAAAGCTTCTCTGTGGAATAACCACATATGACGCAATTCATCAATCCATCAGAGAGACACTTTCTCATATAGAAACTGAGACATTTTTGAGTGAGTCCAGTTTGTCATAACGAAGTTTATTGGAGTTTTGCAATATCTCTCTTGGCTCGAGCAACAAATCTACACAATCTACTTGTTTCTCCACAAATATTTACTAATACTTTACTTCTGGAAATAACGAGAACTCACATACTCAATATATCGAACATCAATCTCGATTTTAGTTTCTGTGGTCTTACATCTTAAGATCCAAACGACATTTAGCGCTTTATCAAATATCTAGTATAATCCTTACCCATAAATATTTAATATTAAACATAGCATTATTATAGTAACGTTTTTATTTCCCCTTCTCTAAATTTATAATTCACTACACAATAATATTGATAAATATATTTCAAGGAAGGGGTTATTCAGCTTACGGTGACTCACTTCACTCATACAACATGAGGATACATGCCTTTGCAAGAATGAACTAACATTATGGGAAAATTATGTTAATTCAGGTGAATAGGTTATACGTACTATCATATGTCTTTGGATATACGAGATTAACTTAGCTTTGCCATTAACAAGCGGTGGTAGGTTGATAGAAATAATCATTAACATTTTAGTTTTTTATCAACTTAACCCTAAACACCTTTATGCGCTACAGTAGCATACTAACTTACTAATTTTCTCTCTTTACTCTTCTAATTAGAATTAATTCGATTAATCATCAAAGATTAACAGTCCTTTTAGTTCTGACTTGCGACGCTGTATTAAGTTTCTTGATCTACACTTCCCTAATTTATTGGATGGTATTTGCGGGACACTGTTAACAGTTAATTATAAAACAACACCTCATCCTCTCTTTCCATTAAACTCATTTTAGTCTAGGTGAACTTTGGTCATATTGCTGTATTTTAAATTAGCTATATTGATAGATAGGTAGTCTGAATATGTAAATCTTATTGCGTTTGTAGTTGAATCTAACATATCATTGAAACTATCTTCCTAATTTTGAAAATAGTTAACAAAAAGAAAATGCCTCAGTTGTTGTGATTCATAAATATGCAAGTTCCTTTTATCCTATTCTCTTATGGATAACTTTGCGTTCCAATATTGCTCTTTCAGCTTATGATTGGCCTTGTTATTAGAGTTTTGTTCAATCGCTCTCGGAGATTTCTTTTGTAGATTTCAGAGCCATAGTGGCGCATGGAGAAGATAATGTTAGAATGTCTAATTAACTCCTGAAAATTTAGCCACACACAGAAATTTTCGTTGTTGTGCTAAGGAAAATGTTAAAATTATACCATCAGCGAATAACTTTTTTTAGTAAGACACATGTACCAAATTAAAGAGCGCACTGCAAACACTTCTTGCACAGAATAAATTGTATCGATTAGTGTGATAGTTTCTACAAATTTAGGTCTCTTTAGTTCTCACATACATTGAATTTCAAATATAGTGTAATAACACTATCATTATTTTTTGGATAAGGCTGGACAGTTTATAAACTTGAAACTTCAGAAACTACTTGTTAATACTAAGACAGATTATATAAACTATTCATATCTCTCAATAATATATAGTATATAATATAAAGCTATATAATATATATATATTAAATAATATTCAATATATGATTAATATATATATACTGATATATATATTATTATTAATCATTATTAATATTTATATATATATAATGATATATATATATATATATATCATATTAATATTTAATATATATTATATATAATATATATAATACCATTAATATTAAGTATATGATATAGACATCAATATATAAATTATAATAAATTAATAAAATATATATATATATTATATATATCTAAGATAGGTGGGTACACTATACCTCATACATAGAGGTAGTCCGCTAGCAAACCCTTCGTAACCTCTGAAGAAAATTGTAGGTCTCGCCTAGGCTGACTCCTCCGCAACCTTATTCAGAACATAAATCTCGCCAATTCAGCAAGTCCGCACACGGTCTATTCCCAAATTATATGTTCACTTATATCAATAAAAAAATTGTAATAATAAAAATTAAGAGAATATTAAATTTCAATTATTAAAGAAAATTTTTAACAGAGCATTAAATAAAACAAATGTGCGCACAAAATAAAAGCCAATCCTGTTTTATTGAGGTTATACCTGAAAATAAATTATCAGGTGATTCAGTTTTCCTTCATACGTTGGAGTGGGAGGTTGTGTTAAGTGACCTTAATTTAAAATATCTGTGATATTTAAGGTAGGATATTAATTTTTGTATTCATATATTATTTATTCCTCAGTTTTATTTATTACAATGATTAAATTCATTATATAGATGATGTATTTTTAGATATTTTATTTGAAAAGTGACATTATCTTCGTATCAGCAGTCCTAAAATATTTGTAGGACTGAGTAATATTGCCTCATGGCAAAGATTTTAAGTTCCTTAATTTCCGTCCTTCCGTAAGATGTGATGAAAATATATTTAGTTTTTATTTTTCAGTTTTATATTATATTATTAAAGACTTGTTTAGTATTATGACTCATTTCTTTCATATATTGATTTAATTTTGGTATTTAAATTCCTACTATGCAGTAATTTTCGTAAACAAAAGATCCAATTTCTTAGAATTAATATGGACACCTGTGCTAATAATACAGTATAATAGATATATAATAACGTAATTGATAATTAATACAATAATAATAATAATATATAATATATAATAATAATAATATCATAATATATAATAATAATATAATTAATTAATTAAATAATAATAATAAATTAATAATAATTATTATCTATTATGATTATTATTATTTATTATTAATTACTTTATTAAATTATTTAGTTATTAGTTATTATGGAATTCAAATTATACAACAAACAGCGAATATATTATTGATTAGTTATTATTATTTGGTTAACAAGGGAAAGGAGAAAGAATCAGTGTGCCGAGAAATTGTAGGTTGTACCGAGGAGTTGGAGAGATTCGGAACTTTGGTGGTTGACTAAAAAAAATCAGGGAAAGATGTGTAAAGTTGATGTTGAAGTGTGAGAGGAACCGGGGGTGACGTCTTAATCTCTTCAATTCTTAGGTTGGGAATAATCGTAGTTTCGATTTGTTTACAATAAAAAGAGGCAATAATGTGTAACTTGCAACAATAACGAATTAGTTAGAGTAATTTTTTTAAATATGCCATTTGGTTAAGTGTAATTTGGTAATAATTCTTATATTTATATGGGCGAAATTCGTGTCAGGTTCGAGAAGAACACTTAGTGATCGTGGGGATGGATCGCACAGTCGTTTATGGAATGAAGTCTGAATAAATTCGACAAACATCGTTCGTCTCCCCCAGGGATGCGGTATTGGCGACTCGGGGAAAACTGGCAAATCGGAAATCGGAAAATCGGAATTTTTAGTTACGTAGATCGCGGCCGAGTCGGGGAGATGATGTTCGGTGAAGTTATCGTTTGACAATAGTTACAATGATATGACAGAAGATCGTGCCATAGACAGAATCGGCATGAATCGGCCAATTTCAGGTAAAAACGTAGCAAAAGAATATGGACGCAAGCTTTCACGAAAGAGAGGACACTTAGCACACTATATCCAACTCTGCTCGCTCCCCTAGGACACGGCATATAAATTTTAGAATATGTTTCAGTTCTTTCGATACCTTTAATTAAAAGTGAGAACTCACGCTCGCGCGCTGGTGCATAAAGAGAAGAAAAGTACCTGGTCGGTTACACTCTTCTATAATTGGTTGGGCTGCAGTTTTATACGAGATCGCTCCCGGCGCACCCAGGGCACGACCTCTCCTTCAGAACTCATAAATTTAAATTTAATGTAATAAAAACGTAAGACATAAATTAGAGGTAGTTGGGACTCCTCTTATTATCCGTGAAATACCACGTGCTACTGCACGGATGTGTGTCTAGCAGCTTACAAAGGCTGAGGCCCGACAGTTGATTTCTTCCAGAGTGGGGCCTTCAGCCAGCGTGGGCTGAGGCAGACATCCCAACCATATGTTTACATACAATACGCCTCGAACAAAACGCGCTGAGCTCCCAATGAGCATCCCTATATAATCATCGTCAGCCTCTTTCTTCTCTCGGGCGCTCTCGTGAGGCACCGTCAACTGCCACCATGCTGAGTCCTCGTCTTCGCATCTGTCAAGTTGTGCATTTCCTTTACTGACGGCTCCATCATAAACACTCACTTCTGCTGCTATCCACGAGACTGGTTGCGATTCCGCGGCGTAAGTAGAACTCCTCACCAAACTATTATTGTCGGCGTCTTAAGCCCATACCTTGAAATATCATGCAAATTCTGGTTTCTACAATGACCAATAAACCTAATATCTACATGTAGTGACTGTTCAATGTAATTCTCTCATTATTAACTATCCTTTTATATCCAAACCACACAAACTCGCTTAAATTTATAGCTGATTTCATTCACACTATTATTTATCAATTACTTCTCTCGGAACACCCTCAATCAAGCACCTCTATAGGTTTGTACATTACTAGAAGACATGCTATAACTATTTTATGACCTATATAACTCCATAGCTACCTATACTATATCTTATAGTTCAGATACCTATAAAGAGAGTTTCACTACTATTAACTCATTAACAAAATAATAACCACATATACCTCAAATGTAGACCCCTACTATAGCTGTACTCAAAGTACTATAGTTTCTTTACATTCATTCAACATAAGGAATTTTAAATTCGCACCATGCATCCAATTCCTTAGACCATTCTAGCTAAACTTTACCCACCCTCAAACCCCAAATATTATCAGGCACTGACCTTTCATTTAATTTTCATGCCGACATATTATTTCAAATATATTCACAATAACTATATTCAGAATTTGTTTCCAGTTGTTCACTATCCAACACATAACTTTCACATTACCAGAGGATCATGTTCCATCGCTTCACTAACCATTTAACATTACTCTTTTCACTACTATTTCTATTTCAATGACACCCTCCTTTTTACAACATATACCACCTACCTAATTCCCCTCTAGATATCACTAAATCCTCTAAATCATCTCTCTTATTCAGTATATTGTAACTCACACAAAAACTAAAATATCATTCCACATACCTAATATGCTAGATTAATTCCTTACCACTTCTCTTGATATCAATTTTTTTTTCCATACATTTTTAATTTCAAATATTCTTATTCACGAGTTTTCATTTTTACCTACTTCATTCATGTTCATAACCTAGCAGCATTCCATAATAGCTTACAGATAATTTGAAATAATACCAAGTAGAAACAAAACACTCATCACCTTATATATGCTCAACTCAGTATCTTATTAAAATTTAAACCAAATTCAATATTTCACAAATCCACCTCCCACATATTTAATTATATATATAATATATTATATTAATATAAGTAGGTATATATCACTACTGTATTATTATATAATGTTATATTTTATATATGATATACTAAATATATACCTAGTTCAGATATATATAATATTTTATATTATATTGTATATAATTTATTTATATATCTCCTATTATTCACATCTTTTATATTTCCTTTAATATTCATATTATAAGTGGTCCTTTATTTTTTGTAAATTTTCTAAATGTTTAGATCTCCCAACCTCCTCGATACTGAGTTGGTTTTATTACCAATTCAACACCAATAAAAACGGACCTGCGTCATAACATTTACCCACAATCGGAACATACTCTCGTGATGCGACACACCAATCATTCACGACCATTAAAGTTTTTGTGGAAATTTTCACTCAGTACTACGAAAGTCATTTTTTCCGATTAAAAGAGGATTCTTAACCCTATGTATATGCTATAACACACTTTTAGCACTAGCAATATTGGGGAAAATTAATGCTAAGTTTATCATTATATTTCAGTTAGCTAATCGCAAATTGTTTTTTTTTTTGATACGACATTGTCATGGTTGCTATTATCATTACTAACCATTGGTGTATTTGATATTATAATGTGATATTATTGCCCTGTGTTCGGGCAAGATTCAATAATGTCATATTGTCTCATTCAACGATATTAAAAATTATAGCTATATTATCTATTATTATTTAGTTATTATTATTAATATATTCATTTTATATTATTATTTATATATTTATTATTAATTATTAATTTTATTTATTATTATTATTATTATAAAAATGATGAGTATATATTATTTTATATTATATTTTATGATGTAAATATAATATATATATATATTATATATTATTAATTATTTTATTATAATTATTATTATTATATTTATTATTATTAAATTAAAAATGGAATAAATTTTTTTTATAGTCTATTATTATTATTAATTATTTCCATTAGAAGAATAAAACTATATGTTGAGTAACCCTCTACCCGCATTTCTTAATAGTTATAATGTCTACATTTACTTATTTGTAACCTACATATATGCAATGATGATAATTTGATTGACCAATGACTTTCACTTAATTTGTTTCAGAACTGTTTATTTGTGGCTAGCGACTTGATAGTTTAGGTGATTCTTGTATTGAATTGTTCTTATCCTGGAAGCCTGTGATATCCAAAATGGCGATATAAACTTCTTCAATGTAGTTACATCATCACAGTATTTTAGAGAAACTGACTTTATCTATGATACCCTTATATCTGTGAGGTACATATCAATACAACATCAGTCGGAGAACAACACATAACAACCTCGGACAGAGCAAGTATTATTTATAGTGCTTTTTCTACTATGTCGATAGATTTTGTAACTAATTACAAAAGGAAAAGATGACAGCATTGGTGGAGATAATTCAAAGAAAGTTTTACCATTTTCCTTTGCGGCAAATAACACAATATCACGTTGAAGAAGCTTAGACCAACACACTGCTGATGAATAATTACTCAAGTTATAATGAAACAGTGGAAAAACGTTTAATGAGAAAACCAGAAAGAAGAAGTATCTTTATTCTTTATTTTGGAATTTATAGACTTTATCTTTCCTGACACATATGCCTCACATATAAGAGGCGGTGTATGTTATATTGAGAGGACCAGTATTGAAAAATAAAGAAGGAATAAATATAAATAACTAAAATGTAATCACTATAAAATGCTAAAAGGACTCGACCGGGATCCAGGTTGGTGTAGATCAAAATACTTTAAAAAACACTAAGGAACGAAGGAGCACTAGAAACTACTGCATAAAGAAACTGAGGGATATATAATTGATCTATGTATATGAAACTGGAAACACTCATTTGTTGTTGACCTTTCATCAGCTTAAGCATAATTAAATCAAACAGATAATAACAAACGATTTAAAGAAAACACAGCCAAAACGCAGACAAAAGACATGAGATAGTGGGTGGACTGACAGTGAAATATTCCTCTGTTCATAAGTTTCAGACAAAGTAGTAACGGCAGTCAAACAGCCGGAGCAGTAAGTAACAGTTCCAGAAGACTCGATGGTAACATCTGTGGCCAGGTATTTCTATTATCGCCGTGCAGTAGCTGAAGTTTGGGTAACGCTGACGACATCACCTGGATTTCAGCATACCATCGGGCGGTTTAACATCGATTAATGGCTGCTGTGTAAAAAGCTTTCCGCGTGAGATAGGCGCTGGAAATACACTGGGTAATAAATCGGACACTGAGTTTTTCAACGCCTTACCAGAAAAACAATCCTGCTAGCACACACAAGCGAGACAACCAAACCCCCAAATTAAGCAGAACAGAAACACTAACACCCTAAAAACGACTGCCAAAGAAAAGTTCAGCGGTGTGCGGTTCTGGGATGTGAACATAGCTGCTCCTCCGGCACACTGCGCACAGAGATGTCCCAAATAGGTTCGACATCAGGAGAAGGGTGTTAATGGAGAATAGTAACTTTTCACACTCAAGGAGGCAAGGAGCAAGTTGTTTTCGCCGATGTCCACAGAAACCAACATTCTTCAGCGAGAAGAGCAGCCATCGCTGTAGAATTACCCAAAGCAGTGGAGCAAGTATAGGACTGATAATCTCGTGACAAAATTCAGGTATCTCCTTGCTATGATATGACAGCAAGCAACACGAGGTCGCAGGTAAATGGAGGATTCATATCACTAGAAGCCTCGCTAGAAAAAACTCGTTCATGAGCGTGGACCTGCCTGCAGACTTACCTTCGCCGTCTCCACTGCCAATAATTTTGAAGTTAGTCTTTGGGAGCTATTTTTCAAAAAAACATGTACCGGATTCCCTACATCATCACATTATGATAGGAGTATACATACTTCATCTCTATGGTCATAATTTTTTGTATTATATATAGTTTTAATATTTTACATGACATACCTTCGTTTCTCCCGTCATTCAGTTATAATATAACCTTTTTTTAGATCAGTATATTGGTAAAAGCATATTATTTTTTATTATAACTATAATTTAACAACCACAATTCGATTACGCATCCGTCGAAGTCTACCACTTCGCGACATATCCTATCTTCGCAATCATCTTTTAGTTTCATAACGTTAGATTATTTCATTTATGAAAAAATATTATATTAAGTTCTATTTTTATTATTTATCATGTACATTTGATGATTGAATGCAGACGAGAGTTCTCACGAGAACTCCGTCCACCCCTTTCCGTTATTTTTCATTGTTAATAAAGATTATCATTCATGAATCGTCTGTGTGTCTAAAGCCCTGGTGGTTGCCTTTCTTTAGTTGGTGGGTGTCATATATAATGAATATTCATATATTAGATTAACTTAATAGTAAAATATATATAGTATAATAAAATATATAATAAATTATAATACACATATATATAATAATATAAATAAATAAATCAAACAACTCACTTATATCTATGTATTCCCAAATTGGGTGCCACTATATTTCATTCTATATATATAGTATATATATATATAAGACACTGAGTAATAGAATTAATAACTCGGAGTTAATACCCTATGAACGGTATTTAATATAAATTTAAATATATATATATATATTATATTATAAATTATTAACCTTAAATTAATATTAATTATAATATATATATATTATTAATATATATATATATATTATTAATATATATAATTAAGCGATAATATATATATATAATACTTATATATTTATATATATATATATATAAATATATATATAAAATTAATATATATTAATTATTAAATTAAATATATATATATATTATTAAATTAATATTAATATATTATATATGAATATAATATAGTATATAAATTTATATATATATTCACTATATATAATATTATATTAGTATAATTATATATTATATAGTATATAATATATATTATATATATATATATATATTAATATATGGATATATATTATAAGTATATATATATAAATAATATATATATTGATTAATTAATAAGTATTATAATATATATTAATATATAGTTATAATTAATATAATATATATATTATATATAATGTATTACGGTATATATATATATATATAATATTAATTATAATTATATTAATATTATATAATATATAATTATATATATTAAATATATATATATATTATATATTAATATTAATATATTAATATATATAGTATTAATATATATTATTATTATTATTAATTAATCTATATAATAATATATATATATATCCTAAACCTATAGTATAATAATATTTAATTATATATATATTATAACTATTAATTATATATTCATTGTATTAGTATTAATATTATAATATTTATATAATTATAATTATATATATCCATATTATATACCATATTATATATATCTATTAATATATAATATTATAATATAGTATTAACTATTATTATTAATTATATTAATATTAGATATATATATATAATTAATTATACTATATATTATAATATATATAATTTATATTAATTAATATATATTTATATATATATATTATATTAATAGTACATATTAATTAATATTACATACCGTATATTATATATATAGTATTAATTATATAGTATATATATATAATATTAAAATTAATATTATATATATAATATATATTATATATATATATATATAATATTAATATATCTATATATTATATATAACCGAACTTTTTTTATTATGTATATATATTAATTATTAGTGATTAAACTATCATATGTATATCTCATATATTATAAATTTTATATTATATGGTAGCATTAATCAGTATATATAATGTTACGGTTCTAAAAATAAGCTGAGAACTTTCTTCAGGTAAAGATATATTATAAATATTATTTACTATATATTATATATATATTATATATATATATATATATATTATTATAATATTTTATATTTACTATATATATATTACTAATCCTAAAAGTATCGATATAATATAAAGTCAGTCAATAGTATATAAATATATACATATTTTACAATATTGAGTACATGATATTAGTATTATTACTTATATTAATATTTATTATATAGGTTACTATACTGTACTGTTACTAAACTTAGTATTATATTATATATTTATACTCTTGTAAGTAGTATATTCAAAAATAATACTAATATACTATATATATAATGTATATATATAATATACACCATATATATTAATACTACTACTACAGAATTATATTATAATCACTTTGTTCAGTGAGTTTGGCTACAATTCAATAAAAAAAATAAAAATTCCATTAACATTATTTTTTAGTCATAATAATTTTCATAAAAAATTTTTAGAAATTCATCCAATTATTAGAGAGTAATTAGTTGGAGTCTTTTGTGTTCTCTCTAAAATGATGTATTTTTATTTTTCTAGATTTATATCAAGAAACAATTTTTACATGATTTATAATATGCTACCTAATATATTGATATTAATACCCAACAATGAAATAAATTTGATCTTATTTCGTAATACTTGTTATGAGAGCTTAAATCGTCCATATTACCAATTTTCATTTATACTTGTATGGTAGGAGAAAGATTATTTCACCTTTAAATTATATTAAATAATAGTCAAATAACAAATGTTTTACGTAAAATTGCCTACTACACAGATATATTGACATAAAATTATTAATTATAGTCATTTTGGTTGTATACGAATGGAAGTCGGGTAATTAATTTTACAGATTAAAAAAAAAAAATTTTAAAAGTATTTTGATGAATCGGGTTTATCACACCCAATTAATCTGAATTCACTCAGTTAAAAAAATATCTCACAATACATATTGAATTTTATATTGATATATATATCACTTTTATATGTTAATTGCACTCTATAGACTCCATGGAGTTTGCAAAAAACCTCAGGGTTTTATTAATAAATTTGCCCCACAGCCTCACTATACTACGGTTATCTTAAAAACCAGTAGGGATTTTTAAGGCAAATAAGGGTTAGGGTAAAAATGGTGCATAAAATGGTACAACAAATTAGATATTTTATAAAAATATTAATCTATTTATAATTATAGAAATTATTAATAAAAAATTTAATATATTTTACATACATTAATTTTATTTTTTATAATATAATATATATATTATAATTATATAATATATTAAATTATTTAATTAATTATATAATATATTAATATATTATATATTAAAATTATATATTAAGTATATTAATATCTTAGTATATATTATATATTATATTATCTATATATATATTATAATACAGTAATTAATAGTATAAGGCTAGTATTAATTATATTAATATAGATATATATGTCGTATTCATATAGTAGATATAATATAATATTGTAGAGCGGCAAATCAATTAATTGCCTAAATCCACTTGCATGTCTTCAGTTCTTGTTGTATTTTTCATGTTTTTCATATGCTTTTGTATGTGTTTCCTATGTTGAGTCGTCTGACCTTTCCTTCCAGACCCCTGTAATACACACACACCACACCGAGCACGATCACACTCTGTATATGATATTATATATATATATAGTATATATATATATATAGTAGTATATATATATAATATATTTCTGTATTGCATTTTTAAAGTACACAGCTTGGTTGATATATATATAAATATTTTATATAGTGGAGCACTTGTTATATTATAAATATATGTTATAATATTATATATATATTATATATATATATATTTATATATATATACTAATTATAGTATATATATATATATATATAATAGTACGGTATATATTATATGAATGATATATATATATATATCATATATATATTATATATATAGTATATATAATATATAATATCTAATATAATATATATATATATAATATATATATATATTATATATATATATATATTATCTATAATTATATATATATATAGTATTATTATATATATATATATATATAATTATATATATATATATTATATTATAATATAATATATATAATATATATATTAATATATTATATATTATATTAATATATTACGTATATAAGATGGTAGTGTACGTACAAATGTATTTTTACAAGCTATCAACAAGAAAAGGAAAAAGACTTTAAACTATGGCCAAAATTTTGGGATTTTTGTGAACGTAAACTTAATGCTTATGGGTTTAGGTGAATGAGAAGGCAGATAACAACATGATAACTGAGTGACCAGTTATGATTGCTAATTGAGTATATTCAAAAAGTGATGATTGGTATTTCTAAAGTGGTCTTATGGAGCCTAAGGAGAGAGTTAAATATTTACTATAATAGTTCGAGTTCGAGTAAATCTTATATTAGTTCTACATATTGTATGTGTCCGGGGCATTAAGCTATTATGCCTTTGTGTCATATAGCGGTTAGGTGGCCTTCCATTGGTGCGGAGTGACCTTTAGATTGTTTGCTCTCGATTTTAGTATACTGTGTGTAGAGTAATAATGAATGAACTTTATAAGTAAAAGTTTATTATGAAAAACTTTTAGATATATCTTAGAGAACTTGAAGTGAACTAAGTGCAAAAATACACAGGTATTGTAGTGTCATATGTTTTTTGTTATTTCTAAAACTTAGGACGAGTTTCATGGTATTCCGTTTTTTAATCATTGATATTTAAATTAATTACATTTTAGTACTTTAGTACCAAATTTACAAGTCATGGCAAGTTTTTTTTTTTTATTGTAAAGCGTTGAGAAAAAGCCATTTTTTCAGTTTCAACACCGGAATATAGTTGCATCCGGCGATTACCTTTATTGAGTATACATGATTAATTGGCAATTACTTTTTATTTGTACTAAACTTTTAAGTTTTCTTTCAAAGTATATAATAATTATGTAACTAAATTTTCTTTTGTGTTCAAGACTTCAAGTGACTATTATAAAATTGTATAATTAATTAATTAATATAATATAATGTTTTTTTCTTTCCAATAATATGGTAATTATACGTGTAAATAGTATGTAATATTCACTGGTTCTTTTATTCAGTTCTTTAATAACAATATCAATATACGTTATAATTTTTTTTATAAAAACCGGCGAATTTGCCCCGTTTTTTTTTGTCAATAAAAACAGCCCCAGCCCGGGTGGGGTAGGTGGGCCAGCTCCCCGGGCAGCTGCCAGGCAACCTGAAGACTCTCAAACCTATTGTCGTCTACCTGCCTCACTGTTTGAAAATCAATTATTTGTCCAGCGCCCCCAATTTTTTTTACTTTACACCAAAACTTAAAAACCCCAATAATATATTGAGAGGTATGATATAGCGAAAAAATAATATTAGATATATTATATAATATATATATATATTATATATATATATGCGTCATCTTTTATAATGAATATCTATAGGTTATAGAGAGAGGTAGAGGAGGACCGCTTATAAGTAAATATATATAACAACATACTCCAGCTCTAGGATACATGTGTAATAGGCTATACCTCCATATTAGTAGTATTACTAGGATTATATATATATACTATGGTATGGTTAATCTACTGCTCTAAATTTATATAATAGTCATATACATAAATGAGGCTCATAACTATGCCATACGAGCAATAGATATATAGTATAAGTGATATATTACTCGTACTACATATATATTCTATATATATACGTATATATATATTTATAGTAATATATATATATATAACGGTACTATATGAGAGTATATATAATACTGTGCGATAATATTTATAGAGGTATATATTATATATATATATATTATGAGTATATATATATATAGATAAGTAAATAATATATCTATATATACTATAATATATATATATATGTATATATAGACTTGATAAATATTCGACGCTGAGTAGGGGATATGTTATGCGTGGTGTAGTGTGCCACCCCACCGCCACACGACCATATGCGCCTGAGACTAAAATAACAAGTAGAGCCGTCACAAATCTCCTCCCATTACTTTCCTAGCCCATACCGCCCGCCCCCGACGACTTAAGACCTCAGCGCCCACAAGGGGGGCGTTTCGCCCACTGCTGGAATACACCCTGTGTTATATGAAAATGGAAGTAATTCATCTCTTTAAAAACAAAAACAAAAAAATACTTTTCATCACACTCGACGTATCCACATCGATAGTAAAGGAATGCAGATATTATGAATGTTGAAATAACGTAAGAATGCACAAGTTGATTAAAGGGTCAATCTCTTTTTTTCCCCTTTTGGCGAATTCCGTATTACAAACGGTTTTGCTAATAAGAAGATTATACTCGCTAGTTCAATCACTTAAGCAACCCAAGACATTTACACAAATAAAAGTCTATAAACAAAAACTTTTTTCAAATTAGCAAAATATACCTGATGAAAACTCATATTGACGTACACCCATATATTATATATATATATATATCTATATAGAGAGCGAGGGCCTTACCACGGACTCGTACCTTTTACCAAAAACTGTAAACTTAGTGGGGTATTATATAAAATATACTGCCATAAATGAAGATATATATATATGAGAGGTATATATATATATAGGTTATATAATATATTATAATTAATAATATTGTGATATATATATATATATATTATATATATAAGGAACTATACGGTAACTATATATATATATATATATATACAGCTCATATATAGTAGTAGTATAGTATATAGCCGGTATATATATATATATATATATATATATATATATATATATATTATACTATATAGCTATATATAATAACTATATATTATACTCGATTATAGTGAGTTGAGTATATATGTATAGCGTCTGCACGAGAGGTGAGGGACGATGACCGATAGCTAGTCAGTATCATATATATAGTATAGCGATGGGATTATATGATATTATATAGTATATGGAGTAGGTATGGTAATATAATAGGTAGTAGTCGGAATTGATCGTAACCGCTGAGAGAAAAAGTGTATGTACTGGCTCCATAGATTGATTATCGATGTCTAAGGGTAGACGGAGTATGGTATAACTTTGAGCGCAACTTGTATAGCATGAGACGTTACGATAAGGTTTGATGAACGTGAAGTGTGTATAAGGATGGTGTAGGCGTCTTGGTGTGTGTGATTGGTATTAACAGTGATCTAGAGGAGAGAGAGAGACAGAGAGAGTGAAAGGGAGAGGAGAGAGAGAGAATAGAATGAATGGATTAGGAAATTGTGCTACCTAGAGTTTACCTTCAATAAATTCTTCGTATAATATATTATATATATATATTATTATATATATATATATATATATATTAACTAATATCTAGTAATATTGTAGATATATATGATATATATATATATATATATATATATATATATATATATATATATATATATATTATATATATATTAATATAATATATCTATGATATATATATATATATATATATACTATAATAGTTATATATAATATATATTATATCTATATATAGTATATAATATAATATTCGTTTGCATTGTGCAGATCACTTGACAGTCAGTCCAACAATAATGCTTCATGAATGATTACTTGCCTTTTATTTGATACTTTTTAATGAAGAAAAATAAAATTACTTTCATTCTACGAACAGTGCAAAATTAGATACAATACATCCCTATCAATAATTCTATATATATAATATAATATATAATCGTATATATATATATATAATATATATATATTTCTATATATATATATATATATATATATTATCTATATATATATATATTATATGTTATATATATATATTGAGTATATATAAGGACTTGAGTATGATATAGTCACGGTATATATAATATATATATATATATATATATATATAGTATATATATATAATATATTATATATACGGTATATATTAGTAATATATATAATATTATTATAGATATATTGATATATATATATATATATATATATATATAATATAGTAAGGTATTATATATAATTTATATATATATATATATATAACTATATATATAGATAGTAGTATATATATATAATATACTATAGTATATATTATGAGGGTGGAATATATATGTATAAGGCCCTGGTTATTTTAAGACTCCGTCAGTTTTGGTTTTTTGTGTTGTTTTTTTTTTTTTTTCGAATATATCTGGTAGTATATGATCCTAACAAGTCAATTTAAGAGGGGTGACGGACATGCTCAAGAATATATGAAGGTCTAGGTTTTACGATCTCCGTCAGTTTAATTCTTCTGTTTTATTTTTTTACCTAAGGATACTCAAGGGTAAAACCCGCAAAGATGGCAAGGAGTCGGGGTCTCTCGGCCTTCCGGGGAACGACAGGGTGGACTATTTCCCCCCCTCGGGAGGGTCTCCGGAACCTCCCCGCTCTTTGGTATTTGGTGTCCGGGGGTTCCTCCGCCCTCCCCTCTATACGGGGTATGGAAACGTCCCCCACTGTGTTCCCCGTCGCTCGAGCCCCCTAAATTTTTTTTTTTTTTTTTTTTTAATTTTTAAAAAAAAAACAAATTTTTACATTTTTGTAATAAGCTTTACAGGTATGTACGCCGGCGGGGGGTCGGTAGGGGTGGCAAATTTACTGAGTAAGAAGATTATTTCGGGCGAAATCGACAAATCGAGATCTGTGTTGATTGACGTGTTCGATGGGGTGGTAGTGGGAGGTTGTCGGGTGTAATGTCGTGGAGTGTGTGCCGGTGGATATTAGTTGCGACCAGCTTGAACACATAGTTTTGGCACCGGTCTTAGCAAAATTACGAATGAATGACCTTGAGCTCAAATATTCAATAAATAGCAAGATAACTTTTAACTAACAAGCAATTCATTGATAAAAAAAAATAATGACTGAAAGGTTATAATATAAGGATCCCGGAGACAGGAATACCCAAATTTATAATGTGCGAATGGTGAAAAGATATTAAATTATATGTCATGAACTTACTCTTCCAACGTATAAACGTAAATCCTTTGGCCAAGGCCCCCGTGACATCATCAACAAACCCCTTTTAGAGATTCTCAAACCTGTATTGTAGCAGTATCCAAGCCTCCTGTTAAATGGGTTACCGGCCTGTGCAATACTTTAATGCAATTTTATACTCAAACTCACCAACTTATCTCCCTGAAAACCCTTCAAGTGAAACAACGGTTTGACCGAGTTCTTTGTCTTTGCCTTATGTGAAAACAATTCAGTCAATGTTATTTCTTATCAATGAATAAACTTGCTTAATGACCAAACCTTTGATCATGAAATCAATGTCTTTAGACTTAAAATATTAACTACTTGAATATTTGAATAAATGAGAAAGTAAAACACGTTGGAAACACTCAAGGAAACTACTGGATTAAATTATAAAAATCACTTTAATTAAAAATAAATGAAACTGTATCTGATCTTACAAACCTAGGTTTTATAATCCATGAACATGTAGTCCGGATGTTACGTAGATATCCGATACATGCGCACTGCAAATTAGAACCTCAAAAAAAAGTAAAAACTTAATACTACCGATTATGATAGTAGGTTAGATAACGGATAGTGAGATGTAGGGTAGTCGGTGTAATGAGGCTAGAGTTGAGTAGGTCTTGATGAATACGTATCAGTGTAAGCGGGGTCGTAGGATGTATATGATATGACTGTTATCTATATATATATTTAGTATATTAGTTCCTTGTTAGGTTAGAGTGGTTATTGGTTGCTTATCAAGTCTATTAGGGCATCGTGATAGGTACGTGCTCGATGAGCTTTGCAGATTATTTACGACCAGTGTCGGGTGGCTGCTTCCTGGTCGTCGCATGATTGGGTGTTCATTATGTATGCTAGTGTTATATATAGGGTCGGTACTACGGTGTACACTAGTATACCTCCTTCCTCCAGCGTTGGGTGTCGGGGTTGATGTCGATGTGTGATAGGGCCGTTTCAGTATATAGAGATGTAAGTCATAAGGTTCTTGTCCAGTTGTGGAGTTATGATGCTCATGAAACATGTAGTCGGATGTCTAATAGATTAGTCCGCATACATGCGCCACTGCATATATAGAACCTAATACTGAATACCAATTATATATTTGTATGAGTATATAGTATGTACTATATTCTACTATTATTAATGATGGATTAGTTGCACTAGTAGAGTATAATTAAGATAGTGACTAATTATATTATAAAATAACGAATGAAATGCAGTAAATAATGTATCAGCTGAGGGTGTGAGTGTGAGTGATGTGAGTGTATGTGCGTATGTTGTGGACTTTTGTTGTAGATATCTCGTTTTCAAGAAGAAAGAACCTTGAAGATGTTATAGAAGAAAGAAAGAAAAGTATTCAGATTGATGACCGAAGAATGCGTAGTTCTAAGACTTAAGTGATGCATCGTAGGTGCATTAAGGATGTTTATGATAAACATTTTTTGCCGCCGCCAGAGTTATCAAAAAGAGGTATCATATTGATGATACTCGTTGATTGATTATAGGATCATTTGTGTGAGTTCGCGCTATATGTCATAGGATCGCTCAGGAGTGCATTGATGGGCAGTATGATATGATGAACTACGAAATAGAGATTCAATCACACGATCTAGGACTGTACGACTGGGGCCTGATGCTCTGGCAGAGTTAGTGGAGCCTTGAGGGAGACAACCTCAGTCTTGTGTTAAGCTGTATCGGAGAAGTGAGGGGTAGACTCATAACCAATCGCTGTCTTTTTCTCGTACTAATCAGTACCGGAAATTCGAATGCGCAGGTCCTGCTATCGTATTCATCCGGTTGCCTGTAAGGATGGGGGCTACCCCACAAAGAGCTAATCGGCCCTGTCACTATAGGTCCAAGCACCAGAGCGGAAGGCATAGTAACCTGCACGCACTACGGCTGATCGACGGATTCTGATTATCTGCTCACGCAATGTGAAGTGAGCGCTAATGCGGTCCCTGATGGTTTATTAATGATCTCGTTCGTCGGTCATACCCTGTCTCGACCGGGTTACAAAGATCTGCGTTGGGTTAGATACGTCTGTTGTTCGCAAACTAGGAGGCAGTAAGAGATGATTACTGGCGTGAACCAGGAGGATTGAGAATCGACATATTTGCTGTAGAAGTCTAGCTATATGCATTAGGCGATTCTAGACTACTGCGTCTTGCTACTAAGGGCGTTCTGGTGATGGTTAGCCTCATTTTGCTTTCTACACGAGCATACTTCGTCACAGCAGTCCATCAGTTCACTTTACTGACAGCCGGTTCTTCACTCGAGGACTCATCATGACGTCACGATGGAGGATAAGTTGTGGGCGTGATTGGTGTCAAGTATAAATAATACTTCCAATTAATAGGCACGTAACCTTCACCCCTGTGAGCCTTCAAAAAGTATAGCAAACACTGGCACAGCGTACTATTCTAGTCTTATTTCATATTGTATTATACGCATGTATTCGCGTTGTAATAACATATGCACACATATCTTTAGACAATAAACACAATTACATTAAAAACAGCAGCTTTAAATACCCTTGCTTTCATAAAATATCATATATGTCTCTATATTATGCACATTGAAAATTATACCACCATATTATTATTGTTATATACAAATTAATTACTTCACTACACTCAAACATAAAAAAGACACTCCATGGAGCACAAAAAAATATGCCCACTATACCAAATAAATTGAGTCGATAAGGCATCAAGAGCTAACTTATAGCTTTTATCACCTCGATAATAACGAAGTGGAAAGCGGAAAATATCAAAATATTCTATCTATCTATCTAATTATATGAATCTCGAATTTAGATTTACCCTGGTGCGTCATTCTATTTATTATATATATATATATACACCATATATTGTTGTATTCACTCGAGAGCGGAATTAAGCTCTGCGCGAGTTGTGGTAGGTGTACGGTAGCGCAGAGATCTTAGGATGTTGATTTGAATATGCACACTTGCGTTACTGACGGGGTACTAAGATACGTGCGTCATCTGAAAGGGAGAGATTTGGGCGTGAATTCGGCAGTCGCGGGGACGACTGTCTTGCTAAGTATGCCCTCACTCTTTTCTGAATTCCTATAGTTCATTTCTGGTCAGAGAAAAAGTGGGGGACGGATGTTCTCTTGCCTCTGGTGCGGTAAGTAAACTGAAAATATAAAGAGGGCTCATTAAATATCGGCTTACTCAAGAATTGGGAGCACCATTGTGCGCTAGCAGTGGCACTTTGTACAACAAGGTTAATTGAAGTTGGGTTATTCTACATAAACGGGTATACGACCGGGTTTATTTTTCTCATTGATCTCATAGTGTATTCGCTGGAGTGAGAAGTTGGGCTGCTGTGTAGCAAGGATCACGCTTTCAGATTAGTCGTTGTGGACCTAGTATTTAGTTGCGGGGGCAGGTATATCCTCTTACACAGTGCTGAGTTTTAAATATCATAAATAATCAATAATAATAATAATAATAATAATAAAAAATATATTATTATCAAGTTTCGTCAACAACGACAAATGAGAATTCAGGTTTCAAAAAATTAAGTCTTCAAAGTGAGTTCTTATTGGTTGCTGTTCACTCATAAAATACAAACATATTTACAATTTTCTCTGGAACCCTGCAGCGTACATCAAAATATATATATATAAAAAAGAAGGTAATGGCAATGGCAATGTTGGCCATTCCCTTAAAATACATAAATGAAAGTAATGTTATATATTTCATGTACAACTGTACATTATTAATTATTATTATTATTATTATTATTATTATTATTATTATTATTATTATTATTATTATTATTATTATTATTATTATTATTATTATTATTATTATTATTATTATTATTATTATTATTATTATTATTATTATTATTATTATTATTATTTTGCTTACTTAAAACATTTGCGTAAACCTACAGATTTACTGCTAATATGCATTAAATATTTGTTAATCATTACTTCGAACATATGTCATAATTTACTCAAGTATAAAAATTCATTCATGAAATTATTGAAGGTTTCGGAGCGGCTCCAATGAACCAACTTCGGAGCTCTGAGGAACCGCTGTTAAAGGCTCTGGAGTATGACTCCTCGGAACCAAAAGAAAAGTAACCGCAGCTCTGCCCCAGCTCTGACCTCCTTAGTCAGCTTCATTATACAGTAAACGTTTCTTTAAAAGTTATTTAACTTTTTATTTTGCTGAGAAAACCAAACTTGAAATTTTGTCATTCTGACATTCATTCCGAAGAATTAAGAGCAAAAGCTCCAATAATACTCTTTAGACGCTGATAGTAACCTTGTGTTTTACCTGTGAATTAATTCAAAATATTAATTTATTTGAGAAATTTAAAGCTTTTTAATTTTGGAGTTGAATATATAATAAGTTATTGGTGGGTGTGGCTCAGATCTGGCGATGGTGAGGTGGATACGTGTTGGTAGATGATAGCGATTCTGCTTTTGTTGGTCTGAGATGTAATGTAGGTTCGTCGATCCGAACTGGGTCCGATGGAGTAGTGGTTCATGGTGACAGGTGAGCTTAAGTTGAGAGAAGTTCTTTTATAGACCTCGTTTGAGTGTGGAGGGTTCTATAGTTATGCGGATTTTATCAGGAGTTGTCAAGTATCTACGGATAGCGGATGTGTGGTGAGTGGTCTGTGCTACCGGACCTTTGAGGCCTGAGTTTTTTTGATGCCGTCGGATTGTTTCGGTTGAGGTTCGGGTGTATTAGTGCTCAGCGCCTGTGGTCGGTAGTGCTGACGTGTGGTGGGGCGGCCCATGTCTGCCCGCACGTACGGTTCATTAACTATACCGAGGACTAGGTGTAGTTGCTTATATCACTTATTTATTACCTGTTCTGGGCTTCGAGCTGAGGAGCCCTCATATTGCTGAGTTACCTTCGGCATTGGTTGAGGTCATGTTTTAGCAGCGGGGTCCCTTCGGGGAGTTGGTCGCACGCCACGTAAGCTGTTTTGCTATGGTTGTTATGTGAGGCGTTAGTAGGAGTCGTGATTTGTTAGGGCGTAGATCTCATGGTCGTGATTTACTTTGCTAACGCGTGGATTGTAGGATGCGAGTGAGGTCGTTGATAGCGGTAGTGATGCATACGGCACGTGTCCGGCTCGTCTCGGTTATTGAGGATTATGTCAGTGATTGGATGAAACTGTTGGTCATGCAGGTTATAGGTCGGGCTCTTTTTGCGTATTGGGTGACATTCTCGCCCGGGAGTGTGAGTGGGGTTTCGGAGTACGTCTGGCAGGTAGTGAGGTATGTTGACTGGTTGTTTTACGTCTGCAGGTCGTATGGCTCGGCTAGGTAATCTCTCGAGTGTCTCAGTTATGTTCCGTTACTGGTGATAGTTTGGTAATTCGGGCCTGCTATAGAGCAGTGTTGAGTGTCTGGTGTAGGTAGGATTGCGACCCTCTGAGTCTGAGCGATATAGCAGATCAGTGAGACTGCACGCATAGTTACGGGGGCGGAAGAATTTCGAGCGCTAAATATTATGACCTCGTGTAAGTGGTTGTGATGTCAGCTCATGGAGGAGGTCTGAGCATGTTATACGATATCATTGTTTCTGCGCACATTTAGGGCTCTGAGTGTACGATATGTTGGAGGTAGGGTAAGAGTCCATGAGTGTAATCGGTAGGCCTGGTAGTCAAGCTGAGGAGAGTGTTGACTGTCAGCGCTGATCTGAGGATGTGATGCCGTGTATAAGCTATTATCGCCTGGTATAGAGTCGAGGCACTTGCGAGATTCTGTATGTAGATAGTCTTGGTATGAGCTCGATAGTGATTCCTTGCTAGCATAATCCAAGATTGTACACTGTGACAACGAATGTGGAGTCAAGGTCTGAGGGTGGCATGAGCAGTACCGGAGATAGGCATCTAGAACAATTATTCGATGTTGGAGAGTCAGTTAGTACATATGGATCACTGATAGTATATACGTAGCGTGTATGGCTTCTAAACTTATATCGTGTAGGCAGGAGATTGGTTGGAGGCCGCCGCACGATTGAGTAGATTTCGTCGACATGGATTAAGATGGTGTCACGCTGGAGTATCACAGAGCGTCTTGAGAGAGATCACTGTGACTGAGTAGATTGTAGTTGCGTCGATCGGCTCCTGGTGCGTATGGTGGTTCAGTTTTACACCTCTAGACATAAGAGATGAGGTTGATGCATGTGGGGTCATGGGGCCCGTATGGCTCGATTAGTGACTGGTATAGGTTACCGCCGTCAAGATCACGCTTTTAAGATGGTTGTGATTTAATCAGTCTATAGAGACACTACTCAAGATATGAGGATGTAGAATTTAGCTGACGTAGTCGTAACGGTTTGAGATAGGAAGGAGCGAGGGATCATGATATGTGCTAAGTGTAGGGGAGGCTTGTGTGGGGTGGGTAGGGGTGGTGATAGGGTCTATTGCTGTGTGTGTTGAAGGGCTGTATTACGATATGGTAGGTGCTGTATTCGTAGGGTGAATCGATGTTAGGTGATGATATGTGTTATGGTACCGCTACGATAGGCTAGTATCGTTGGGGTTAGTGGTAGCATTGAGCGTAGTGGATAGGATAGATGATGACATCTATAGAGGCTGGACGGTATGGAGGCGGGAGTGGGGGAGTTTTTATGGTCCCTATCTGGAAGATTGAAATTATAAGGTACGTTACTAGATCGGCTGAATAATGGGCATGAGGGGGGATATTAGGTAGCAGTTCGCTATAAGCATGAGGAGAGGGTAATGAATGGTGTAGTTATGACTTATTGTCAGAGGTGACAATTAAAGAAAGTAGGGGGTCAAACGTATAATAGAATATATTTCGTCGCGAAGTGACATTGGCTTTCTTACGGCAGGATAGGTTCACTTGTATATTTCGGCATTGTCGTCATGTACGTCATAGGGCATATAGATGACATCCTGTAGAGCTAGACTGAGTGTTTAAGCTACATGATTTTGCTGGGGCTTCGTTGCTGGATCGCGTCTCTGTGTTCGTGTCACTTAGGACTCTTGCTTGTCTTGCTCGAAGGTATAGTTGGTTCTGATTTATTTTAAGGTAGTTATATAGAAGGTGCAACAGTCACTTGGTCTGTCGATGCATCGCTCACTTTTTTTAAATCTCCCTTTATAACTTATCGATATGAGGTGTGAAAGTTAGTTTAGGAGAAGTGATGTTCAAGTATTATCGGTGGTGACGGGAGTGGATAGCGGCAGGCTCTACTAGTCGATTTTTTGGCTTGTAAATGTGTCGAGAGACCATTGATGATGCGAAAATCGACATATCTTAAAAATTATTATAATATAGATATCTACTGGTATACCTGACGGTTCGGTATGATGGAGTTATAATTGATGCTATGATATAGTATTTATATAGTATATTAAGGTATGATATATATATAGATCTTGTGCATGGTAAAGGGTTATATATAGTACTTCTATATAGTATAGTATATATATATATAGTATATAGATATTATAATATAATAGTATACTTATATATATTCAGTGGTCTCCGCTAGATAAGGGATAGGGCTGGGTAGCATTTGCCTATTCTTATTTTCTGATAGACGAAATTATATGGTAAGAAAAAACAAATAAAAAAATATAAAAAATGTTAATATAATAAGAAACCATAAGGAAATTAATCTACAAAATAAATCTTAAAGAAATATAAAATCCAAAAAATGAGCTAATTATCGCTTTTGCCTTCCCTATTTACTGTTTCTGCAGTACGCACATAGCGTAGCTCAAATAAAAGATAGTCCTATACTTTCATGGAGTATTAAAGGGGGCCGCGGCAAGCCTCTCGCTCCTATTGTAGCTACGTCTGGCCATAAGGATAGGTTTTTGTGTTTTGTAATTCTTCTTTCTAACAACCGTTCACATGCAATCTTGTAGGCTTAATAATATTATATATACTAGATATGTATCTGTATATATTAGGTATGTTTTATATATTATTAGGGCTTATAACTATATTAATATATATAGTACCTATATAATAGCCGTATTGACGTATCTATAGTATTATATATTATCATCCTTCATTACAAAGCTGGCGACAATTTAGTACAGAGTACCGCAAAATTTAAAAAATGTTGACGTGTTTAGGCGCGATGCGCCAATCTAATTATATATAATAGTGTATATATAAACTATATATATATGGTTTTGCATTTGAATATAGATAGGACAGTACGAAGTGTGGGTTAGTGATCGTAGTGAGGTGATTAATTATTAGGTATTATCGTTCAATATATTCATGATTATAACTATAATATATATATATTTATATATACCCTTAGTATCTAATATATATATATATATCAGCCTACCGCATGCCTGTGAAATACATGCGTTAGAGCTACGGCACTGATAAGTATATATATAAGTGATTATCAGTATATGGACTCTTATATATATTAATAGCGGGCTTGCTTGTATATAAATGATATATATTACGCGTATAATTTATGATATATATTAGTACTATATATATGTGAGAGAGAGAGAGAGAGTGCGTTTTGATTCGAGCTGTCATCGAGTGGTTGGGACGCGGTGGAACCAAAGGGGACAGAGAAAGGGAAGAAAAGCAACAGCAGGAAGACTAAGAAGAATGTTGGAAGGTCTGAAAGCGATGATATTTAACAGAGAATGTTTTTATAATCAGGAGAAGGAAATTACTAAATGAGTACGTCGTACTTTGTGAATTGCATTTTGAGAAGAGAGTAGTTTATAGAGTTTTGAAGTTTCATATATGTAAAGAAAAATTTAATGTTACCCGATTAAAGAATTAAAATTTTGAAGTGTTTATTTCAAAATTATTTTACATATTTTATCCGAGATGGAGGAGCAACAATTATTTCAACAACGTTTCTTTTAATAATTAATAGAGTTCATGAAAATTAAAAAAGAAAGTTTGAAAACTGAAATGACTTTAGAAAGTTAAGCAGCGTTTCGCGAAGTCGTCGAATCATGGGAAGAAAATTTTCACAATGCTCTTCGTCTGATAGCAAGGGCTGAAAACGCCCTCTTCTATCCTTGTTTCTTTTCGGTGAAAATGTGGTGGTAACAGTTGATACCGGAAGACTTATCCCCCCAAACCAGGCAACTCACTCCTGCATCGCTATGCGGGACTGTATGTGGTGTCTGAGATAAAGTAAATAGAATTAAATAATAATTATATATATATATATATATAACATATATATATATGTATATAGACCTGTATGTATTAATGTTGTTACTATACGTATAGTAATTATATATAGGTATAATATATATATACTTGGTTACGGTAAGTAGTGGTAAGCTGTGTATATATAGTGACCGTACGCTATCCATATATATATATATATTATATATTTATATATATATTTATATATATATATCTATATATATATATATATATATATATATATATTATATAGTATATATCTATATTATATATATATAATATATTATCTATTATATATATAATATAGTATATTATATATTATATATATATATATATTATACTCACAAAATAAAATATTTATATTTCAAGTATTATTCTATATAGTTATAATTGCAATTTGTTAAATAAATCTCTTTTAGCTTAAGCCAAACTAATATATATATTTATTTATTCGCGTGTTCCGAAATTAATACTGATACTTTCTAGCTTAGTGGTGCGAGGAGCAGGACTTTCTGAAGAACTGTTTCTGTTTGCGACAGTCAATAGAGGTCACAAAAATTTTAAATACCCACATTTGAACAACTTTTAAGTCATCCAGGTGCTAGGATATACAATTCATAACAAACCTGGGAAAAACGGTGCCAGCGTTCAGAGTGTACATAGGATTTCATATGAGAACTAAGCAAAAATTTACCGAGTACTGGTATCTCGAAAAGACTGATAAATATTAATAAATTCACTAATAATTGTCTAGTTAAATTATGGTGTAGTCATTGAAATCAATCAATTCAAAGAAAGTATATAATAAGTGTTTTACGTATAACATTATATGAAATAATATAAATCGTTAATGGATAGGTCAAGATATGCTAATGATTGTAAGGAAAGTTAACTATACTATAGGCACTACTATATATAATGTATATACTACTATATTAGTGTATGCTGTGAGGTACATAGGGTTATAGCCGTATAGTACTTATATATATTATAGTATAGTGCTGGTGAGTATACACTCAGTTCGTGCTGTGTTCTTTGACTATATATATTCTATGGTAATTTATAGTATTATATAGATATATATATAGTATATTAATATACTATATATATATTATATGAGCTACGATGTGGCCGACGGATACCTTTAGGCTGGAACAGACAATGTTAGACTCGAGACACGGTGCTACTCCTACACTAACAACAAATTATAATATGTTGGGACGACTCGGAGTGGAAGAGCGTTTATTGAAGATAGGGAAAAGATATATATATACTATTATAGTATGTATATGTATAAGTATATATATATATTATATATATTATAATTTATATATAGTATGGTCGGTATTTAAAATGATATATATGATATATATAAATAAATGATAAGTACTATAATATATATATATTGGTGTGTGCACAGTTAGCGCGGTCGAGAGCCGACGGCGTTTCATGGTCATTTAGGGGCTCGAACCAGACGGTCAGCAACAGGTAGGAAGGGGGACTTCGTTTTCCACCGGGAAGCCGAGAGACCCTGACTCCTGCCATCTTTGCGATTTGTAAGGTTGTCGGGATATTCCCTTTAGTTAAAAAAACACTTTTTTTAAAGACCACTATATTTTACAACTATAAATTGCGTTTGGGACGCTGTAATGTCAATTAAAAAAAAATATATGTTGGCAAAACTGTTCACATGCGAACGCGGAAAGGTGACAGAACGACATTTTTTTGCCAACTAAACGGCATATGAAACGATAACATTTCCTTGCTAATTACATTAAAAAAAAAAAAAAAAAAAACATCCACCTTTCAAGTAGTATTGAGGCAGCATGTTCGTCGCATTTTATTACATGTTTTGTCTGTCTTTTAACAAACCTTGAATTGTATGAGATGGATTCCGTAATTCGAGTTGCTTGTGACGTGTATCTGTGGCATTAATTTTTTAAGTCGTGGTTAAACAGCATCGGCTTGCGTTTCACCAACGAACTTAATACTCATTTTTACTGTATTTATTTTTATTCATTAATTCTCTATTTGTTGCGCAACACGAAAGAAAACTTTTCTGATTTACCTAACCTTCGACACTTTATTTAACTATCGCAAGCTGTCTTTCAAAAAGACATTTATCGAAGGTATTCTCATTAATATTTTCATGAGGTCGCAAATAAGAAAATTTTAAGTTTGACTAATTTTCTATTTAATTTTGACTATTTTCCCTGTCTAAAAATTTCTCCGCCTGATTCCATAATATATCCCTTGTTTAGTGATAGAATTGCCCTTCTCTAGTAACATGCGTCACTAAAGTGATAGTCTGACATATATATATGATATATATATATTAGTATCATATATATATATAGATATAGATATACATATATAATAATATATATATATAGATATATATAGTATATGTATTATATATGGTATATCGGTATATATATATATATATATAATACTATATAA
>JABUQX010131535.1:0-22500 GCA_015478945.1 Trachelipus rathkii
GGACTTGACACATCTAGCGGTTTTTTACTCTCATCCTTCCTGGTCAATTTTCCTCGTACTGCATTATATACTATTTATACTACTTTATATATATATATATCATCTCACACTATATTAAAGTAAGTTTAGTATACCATAGCTAATGCGCAGAAAGTGAGACTGAAATAATGTCATTATTAAGTTATATCATCTAGCTATAACTGTCAATTACTAATATATATATATATATATATATAATGCAAATCTGATATAAATTTCCAGATTTAATTTGGGAAAAGTATGGAAATAGCTGATTCCCAGAATTTGGTATGCAATAAAACCTCACTTATATGTAGTAGCGACTAATGTTTACATTATTATCGGACTATTTTAGGCGAACTACACCATCTGTTTGAGTCCTATACACTTCCTTATAGAGGTTCACGTGGGGTCGAGTTCCAGGTTCGGTCAGTGACTGGTATAGGTCACTTTTTTTTAAATTCCCGCAATTTATAATGTTATTCCTTGCGGGTGGGATGATTCGCTTCAGAAGATAGAAGATGAGATGCGCAAAACGCATGCGCATGATGCATATACATGTATGCCAAACGTCTTGTGCATATACACTTATGGCTAAGTAGTATATAGCACTAAATTGACATGTGGTACTCACTTTCTCTCATTAGATGGACTCAAAGGGTTCCCGGGGAGACCTGTGACCCAATATCCTTCCAGAAGAGCAATATGATATATAGTATACTATATATATAAATTATATACTATACTATACTTTATAATTTATTAATATATATACCTTATTCTATCATTATATTCATATTACTTAGGCATATAAACTTGCTTACTATCTTTACCGCCATATAACCCGAGGCCACTATCAGACAGTAGTATACAAACTTCACCGTGTTACCGCTATATTGTTCTATACTGATAGTGAAAGGCCAAATTTTGAAACACACTTAGATTTCAATGAAAACTATGTTATACTATGTGGATTTCTTTGGGAAAGACATCTCCTTCCTTTCGGATTTGAGTTCACAGTAAGATTCGGCACACGCCTTGTCTTTAAGATTGCGCATGTCTTCACGGGGGTTGACACAGCACAGTGTGATGAATGGGATCACGAGATATTATCTGTGGGAATCGGACTCACGGGATTGCAAAAAAAGATACGCCAAGTTCGTCATACTACACCGGCCGGCCTAGTGCCTAAATACGGTACTCCTTCTCCCGTCTACACGCATTGTCTTCTATCGATTAACGACATTCGGGGTATGTCTTTGGAGGGGTATTTTGGACGGGAATTGGTAGAGTGTGGTGTGTGGTCGTGCTATACTATCTACTTACTATCAGGTGTGAGTGATTTCTAATTCTCATGTCGTTTTCTATGGATCTAGCGGAGATCAGCCGTGTATCTCGTCGCATCTCGTCCTCCGCAGATGAATGAGTTCCACAAAATGCGTGAAGCTTCAATTTAGACTGCCTATTCACTACTTCTAGGGGAGTCTGTATTCTCATCTTAGCATATTACTCTTACGTAGTGCCATCCTGCGAATGTTCGTCGTCCGAAAATATCTGCTCTGGTCATTACTCTGGTAATCGAATCGTTTGCCAACAGCAAATACAATATTAATACTTTCAGGTATATTATATATATATACTATTATTATGTAAATCTATTACATATCGGCAGCATGCGCTAGCTTATGAGTCAAAAAACTATCTTTAAAGTAAATTATATATATACTCAACAAGATTATAGTTCATAATATTATAAACTAAAATATAATACTATTAATCATTTACTCTAATCTGTCATTGATATTAAAATGTATGCCTAGATGAACACCGGATCACAGTGATCCTTTTTTATCTCAGCATTGTATTATGTATTATTACTTCTTAAATGTACACTGCTCTATAAGTTTTCTGTTATTTAGATTGGAGTCCCTTAGTAATTTCCAAGGTAGTTCTTTTGGACTTGACATAAAACTATTTCCTATATACTTTTATAAAGACTTAATCGATTCAAAACTCATTAAATTTTTTAATTCCTAAATACAGATATCCGTTTTTTCTGGGGCTGGGCGCACTATTCCTCCATCACTTAGCGCTATTCTTAAATTCAGGCACTTAAAGGTTTTATCGTGATTGCTCTCTTATGCGCTGATCACATGGCCGTACTGCAGGTAATCTACTTGCTCCTACATGAGTTCAGGCCGTGGCAAGAGTTGATACAGCATAATTAGCTAGTTCAGAGCGCGCAGATCGACCAGGCGACGAATCATAAGTTATCCACTCAAAATTACTTAACTATAAAAATCCAAATAAAGAATTATTCATTCTTTTAGCTCTTACTTACGTGACTTTAGATACGCTTCATCTTAGTACTAAACATTTTCGCTCAGGTTTGTGGGCTATCAACTTGTCCCGGGATCGCCCCTCTGGGAGCTCGCCTGTCTCCAAGACAGCGCCTTCACACCACGCTTGCCTCGGCCTCGACTCTTTATCTCCACTCCTCCTCTAACAAACCATCGGCTATCCTGACGTGTGTCTCCCTATTAATACCACACCTCTGATATTGGACTCAGAGACTATTTCTAAAATCTCTGTCATGTTTAACCCGCCGTTGCAAGATAGACTGCCTATTTTAATCCATGCCACATTCGCTTTCTGGGGAAGCTATTATATTCCTTCATCTTTGGCCCGACATAGATTATACCATTCCAAGGTTTACCGTAATTATAGAACTACCTCTCTACGGTCGTTAAACATCTACTTTCCTTGAACATTTAGTGTTTTTCTTTCATGCTCGCGGTGAATTAACTTTGGAGGAGCCTTTTCTTTTTTGGGGCGTGGGGCGCTCCTCCCCCGGGGAACTTATATCTGATATTATTACCTTCGGATTATCTGTTCATCTGTTCTCGGAGCGATTAAAAAGGACCATGAAGGAGATGAGTAATAGAAAAACGAGGATGCGAAAAAGCGAAAAAGACGGTCCGGCGTGGTGCAGTGCGGTTCGGCGCGGTTCGACAGGGCCTTGCGGTTAAGCGAAAACGCGTTGGTGAACTCCGAGCCCCCCCCCCCTTCCCTTAAAGGGGGGGGGAAATCCGCGAAATAAATAAATAAATAAATAAATAAAAAAAATAAATAAAAAAAAAACACTAAAAAACACCCATGAAAGTAGCTGAGTATTAAAAAAATATATGACTGTACTGACAAACGACTTGAAGGATCGACGACTCCCCTGACAAGTCGGGGGTCAGTTTCCCTCCCTATACTACTGTCGTAGTTGATCTTCCTTCTATAGCACGATCACAAGCTACTGACGAAGAATTGCAAACTTACAAGTCGAAACTTCATGTATTTCCACTTTGACAATCTTCAAATTTGGTGTGAAACTACTACTACTCATCCTCGTCCGTTTCTTCTAGAGCAGAATCGTGAGTAAGTTTTACAAGATCTCCATACTACGTCTCATCCAGGTGTCAAAGCTTCTCTTCCTATTATCCCATTAGAAATTTCTTCCCAGCGCTTTGAAACTGTACACATTGATATTGTCGGACCCTTACCTCCGATAGTTGCAATTCAAGAGTCTTCAGCAGCATTTCGATATCTTCTAACTTGCATAGATCGAAATACAAGATGGGTGGAAGCTTTTCCTCTTCAGAACCACTGCAAAATCAGTCTCTTACGCTTTCTTACAATGGATCTCTAGAATCTGCTTGCCATTATATGTCATCACGGATCGTGGACCTTAGTTTGAAAGGGAATTCCTTAGAGAACTATCTTTAGGTTTTATCACAAATCAGTCAATATATATACATACATATAAAAAATATATTTATTTTGGATATACGTATTCGTTGACTTTTACACAAATTTTATATGAACATAACCTTAATTGATGTAAATTTTATCCAGTTAGTTATATCAAGAACTATAATAACTAATTACTATAATTGAATATTGTACAAAAGCGTACCTTTAGTTGTACCGCCTCCATAAACTTTCCTAATTTTAAGCTTGGTCTTCAGTTATTAGGATATAAATGGAGTTACATATAATAATTAGCAGATTGCTCAAGAATATTGCAGTGAAGAAGGAAGCTCAGGTTTCGAGCGCAAAGGATCGTAAAAAAAATGTCTCGGTTATTATGCAAAACTGAACAAGTCATACCTCGAACATAAAACATTTTCAATTCTCGATTTAGAATCATATGCTTGGATTGAGTATCGAATGAAATATTAACCGAGACGAGGATAAGGATAACTCCAATTATTGAAAACCCAAATAGACTTCAAAGATTTATTCAGTATATAGACTCCCCAGATTGGATCCTAAATTATTAATTAGTTATCTTTTTTATGACTGGTAACACTAAGAACCTTTATTAATTATATAACCTTAAACAATATTAATTAAGAACTTAGACCCTAATATAAAAGGAATATATCTTGAAAAGTACAAATATGGACAGGACTGTAAGGATGCGAACATCAAATGTCCTAAAGCTTGTCTAATCGATATTTTGTCAAAAGATATCTGCTACATATTAACTCTGAAAATATATAAATATAAATATATATATATATATATATATATATATATATATATATATATATATATATATATATATATATATATATTATATATATTATATATATATATATATATTATACCCTTATTATATATATACTTATACCTAATAATTATATTCTTCTTACTATCTATTCTTTACTTTACTTTATGGTCAGACCGTCTTTTAATACTGCGTTCAATATGTATCTTAAAAACCTATTAATTGCTACAGTCTAAACAAATCGGAAATACATTTGCCTTGGGATTATCCTGGTACCCAAAAGACCGCTATGCACCTTGTATGACACCTGACCCAAAAAATAAAAAAATAAAAAATAAAATAAAAAATAAAAAAATTATATCTCAAAAAACTACAATAACTATCATGCGATAATGGAATAACATTTTGGATCCTGGTAAAATATTTCACAGTCTTCTATAGAAAATGTAAAAAAAAAAAAATTAAAAAAAAAATCTCAAAAATTATTGTTAATAAATTATAGTAATATCGATTAGAATGGATCCCTATCAGAGACTTTTATACCTTTGGTTTCTCGTTAAACTCCCATATAATTTTAGACTTTCTTTAAATTTTGTTTTTTTTTTTTTTTAAAGACTATAAGAATACCCCATTAAGCTGGTAAACCGCCATACCTCCCTGTATGGCAGGAGTCGGGTCTCTCGAGCCTTCCGGGGACACTTCTTCTTCTTATCGGGGTCTTGGACTATATTCTTTCTCCCCTCCTCCGGGGAGGGTCTCCCGGAATTCCCTGCTCTTTGGTTTCGTTGGGTGTCCTCGTTCCTTCCCTTCCCTTCTTCTTTGATGTTCAAGAGGGAGGCTTAACCATCATAGTTTGTTTTAAAAAGAAAATGAATTTTTAACTCGATCATATAACAAAACCTTAGGAATTAGTCCTTCAATCCGAGCACCTCATTCCCCCCTATTTGATATCATACGCTTTGAAAACGACGGGAGGCTGATTGCTAGGGAAAACGTGACGAACTTGCAACTCGTGTCCTCAAGGTTTTCGCCACTGAGTAGGGAGTGTAACCATCATCATGATTAAAATTCGTAAGCCGAACTCTTGGATGGCAACCCCGTCATATTCGTGATAGATGTGAGCCGTATAAAGGCATAAACCTTGACTACGATCCTAGAATTAGGAAAGAGCGTCTAAAATCATCTATTGTTTTCAAGCGAGATAATGGTGCCACGGGCTGCCAACAGCTCGTGGAAGGCTTCCACATTAAAAAAATAATGAAATAAGTGACCTACTATACCTTATCAAAGCTATATGAACAATAAAGTTGAAGCAATAATTTGTTTTTTTTATTTTTTTTTTTTATTCACTACACATAAATTGTTTCACAATAAAATGTGATATTTATATTTAAACACTCACGATTTTCCAAAATGGATGATTGTATTTTTAACTGATTTTCGCTGTGAGCGTATTGAGATTATATTTATGAGAAAAATACCAGATGTACTCAAATAATAAATAGAGCTCTTTATTCGTATACTTTGATAATTCCATAATTTTCAGTTTCAAGGCATAAAATGTAGACAGATATCCACAAGTGTATTCCGTTTTTGCAGTTAGGTAGCAGTTGAGATAGTTTAAGAGAATAAAATTCCAAAAATCAAGACCTGTCCAAATCCAAAAAAACTAAGACTCTGGTTCCTATATATAAGCTATAATCATATATATACAATGATATTTGCCTGTTTTGTAGAAAAACCAGATAAAGTACTAAATATGCAAAAGTTACATTAAAATATAATAATAATTTAATTAATGCCTAAACAAACCATGTACAACTTATTGAATGTAAATACGTTAACATATAAATACAGACTGTTTTAAGACAGTGATATATATACACATGCCAACAATATACAATAAATTAATATAATATAATAACTAAATACAAACTATAAACTTTAAATACATATACTACAAGACTTATGTCCTTGAGTGGACTGTATATAAAAGTAACATACGTCTTACTTAGTGAGATTTATATATCAATAGTAATAATAATATATAATAATAAATAAATACTAATTAAGGGCACAATCACGCTAAACAAAAACTTAGAAATTCCTTTTTGGATTATTCATATTAATTATTCTTTTAATTTTTATAAATATTTTAGAGACATTCGGGATTCATTAGGGCTATAGATCCACCGTTAGTGAGACTAAAAAATAAAGAACAAACCAGAGGAAAACCGTTGTATAAATAATATTTGAAGAGCTTGAATAACATAAATCAGTCGAGGTAGGTATATTCGCCATGCCAAACTATAAGCAAATGGATGAGTCGTTAAGTGGGTGAGTTATCAGTAAATACGGTGTCCCTGTAGTTTCCTTACATTCTTCTTCTTTAATATATATATATATTTCGTATAAATAATAATCAGATATTAATTAGTATAGAATATAACATAAAGTAAATTATAGTATATAATGAATATATCATTACAGGCTGATAAATTAACAAAAATTAATTAAAAAAAATTGTGTTATTTATAAAAATTAATATTAAGGTTGGTAGGGGTATAGAGGTCCACCTATAATAATATAATATATAATGTATATATAGGGAGTGAGTAACTACCTCACAAAATACTGTATAGAATCATATAGTATATATAATAATTATATTATCTTTATAACCAATAAGAAGAACACAAGATAACTTATATATATATACAGTAATTAATTATAATAAGAACAAAATTTAAAATTTTAGTTATAAGTTTATTTATTTTGGTGGTGTGATAATTTATTTATTTTGAATATATTATAATATAATATATGTTTAGTAGTTAATTATTATAAATTATGTGTATATAGTAGAATAAGTATTCAAGATATCTATATATATGAGAAAGTAATTGAAGCATGTTTGAGTAATATTTAAGTAGGTGATTCGGAAGAAATAATACTTATTATAATAAAGAAACTAAATATAATTATTACTGCTCTCATTAATTCTTAATTATTGGATTATAAATTAAAATAGAGTCATATATTTATTAATCAATTTTAATTTTGAAAAAGTGTCTGTTCATTTAAGTATAATTTTGATGATATAACCCTTTTGAGATTATAATATATAAATTTAGTGACCACATATAAGGTTACTCTACTAAATAATGAAAATTATCGTGAGTAAATTAGTGATAAGCTTATCATAGTTTACTAATAGTAATATGTGAGGTAAAATAAACGTGATTTAAACTTAAAATAATATAGAGTCCCTGTATTTCGAAATCAACATGTATAATATGTATGATATATAATTAATATCTTGATAAATATTATTATCTATACACCTAAAGGCAGTAAGTGTAGTAACCTAAAATTAGTGATAATTTACGTGAGCAGTCCTGCTTTTTGATGTGAATTGTGTTTTTTTCCGTTTTTTTTAGAATATAGATATTAATAGTTAATTATATACTTGTTTTAAATAAAATTTCCCTTATTAAATTAGATTCATACTTTTTGTATATATATACATTATAAAATATTACTTATTTATAGAAGTATAGTAATTTTATCCTCATTATTTTATAATAAACATAATTATAAATTTAATTCAATAATCAAATTATTCAGAGATTAAATTTAAACCCTAATCATGTGAGCATATCTTATATGGTTATTATTTTTAATATATATTATATAGATAAACTCTTAAAAATATATATAACATAACATTAATCATAGTATTATTCAATTGACAAAACAAAATTTAATAACTAGCCCTAATCTTTTTCATAACATTACTCGAGCTTCATAATATATATAATATAAATCTCAAATTTAGAATAACAATAGACTCAATGAAGTTGATAGTAATTAATCAATTTAATATTATCATAGGTTAGGCTCCATAATAATTTTAATCAAAGCAATCTAAATAATAATTTACGGTACATTACTGTCATAAGTGAGCTATTAAAATCATTATATATTCTATTAGAAATTTTATCTTATAACTTATACTAATTTATATTTTTATGTATCCCAATTAATTCATTTGTTTAATAACAATTTTTAGTTATGTACGATTTTCAAATGCAGATATCTACATATAAGATATCTAATATTTAATATCTCTATTAGTGTATATCTCACTACAATTAAATAGTAATTATTATTAATATTATTATATATATACTTAATTATAAATAGTTTTATCTAGTTATTTTTGTTTCTTAATTTATCTTCATCTTCTGAAGAATTTTGTAATATTTATGTAAAGTAATTAATACTAAATCATCAATTACGTCAACATTATGTATTTATATAATTATATTTAATACTTATATACCAATGATATATCTTCAAATCTATATAATAACATATTAATATAATATAAATAATAATAACAGTAAAAATGAACGGTATATAAATAAACATATTATATTAATAATAAATAAAATAACTTATAATATAGTAGTTCGTTTCTGTATTATAAATAGCATAAATTAATTTTGGATAACCTCAAAATTATGACATTAATTAATATATATATATAATATTAAATTGGAGGTCTGAGAATCTTTTAAAAAGAAAATAAATAATAGAGAGATTAAATAAAATATACCTATTAAATTATAGATATTTAAATATCAAAACTTTCTTCTGAAGACTATTTTATACCTATTTGGTATAATCATTTTCTTTTATTGGGAAGCATCTGATATATTTTTCTTACACTTACTATGCCGTATCAATGTGAAGTTTTTATTAATACTCATAGAGTGATTAGTAATCATGTTCAAACTTTTCGTGATTATGAAATATGTGAGAATATTGGCACAAAGCTTTTGTTTTAACGTGCTCAATATCTTACCCTATGTTTTTTTACTAGTATAGATTAAGGTTTTACAATTACCTAGGAAATCTCTTAACTTCCATTCAACAATAACCCTTAGTTGGAGAAAGAAATTACGAATCCGACTACATCCGATTCCAGGATCATATTCCAACTATACTTATGAAAATGCAACTTTCAAACCAGACTCGGATTCCGATCCCTGTTCCGACTAGATTTCCTAATACAGATTCTGGTTCCGACCCACCTTAATTTACCGACTCCATGAATCCGGTCTATATTCGATTCCACAAACCTGGTATTAATATATTATAATTTATACACTGTAAGCTATTTAACAAGTATTAACATGAGTGAGAAACTAAAGTAATATACACTAGTAAGCCGTCAATTATGCTGAGTTGAAAAATTTAAACTTATAACTCTTTTACGAAGATAATTTTCTTACTTTAAGCAATTGTAAACCCAAGACGGTGATCATGTGGAATTCTTTAATTCATTTTAAAGCTTTAAACAATCCCGTGATTTGCTAAAATTTCTTAAAATTCAGATTTACTAGTCTCGAACTACATCTCCTCTGTCATATATAATGCGGTGAGTTTCCTCCTTTCAATGTTCGCATCCTTAACCCTTAATCTTTTTCGATGATATGCACAAAAAACTACGTCATCTCACACTTTTTTTTATATTAAATAAGCTTTTAATTATTCACGCCAAAATATATATCCCTTTTTATAACTCAATCTATATATTATAGAATATGATCGACGTGGACCACCTACTATTCTTCTGTTCTTATCGAGAGTAGTAAAATTCTCGAAAGTTATTATTATAGAGTACTACAGCGAAGATGATAGCAGCTTTTTGTTATATTATTCTAGCGTGATTTGTTCCTCCAGAGCGAGTACAAGTTCATTTAACACAGGTTCGAAATAATAGGCACATATTGTTATAAACCCAACATATTAATACAGTGGCACCTTTCCAGATATTTTATATCTCACATATAAATTATAATAAAACTAAATATATTAATTTTTAAACTTCACCATTATTTCAGAGTCAAACACTCTAACGAGACCTAACACATCACTACCTCTCCTCTCTCTTCTCTACATCCCGTCTCATCATTCTTAACATGGCGAGCCAGAGCCGGAAGCCTGGTACGTCCGTGCATACCTGTGGTCACGTGCCATGCTAGACAGAGCCGAAACAGCAATTATTTTTAAAGAATCTTTTTAGCAGGTGATAGAATATATCTGCGCACAAGTACTGTGAGCTCCGTGAAACAATTTGAAAGGGTCCCGGATCCCCCTGTTAGCCTCCTCAGTGCCGTGCTCATGCCTGATGAGAGCATGGTAGCTCGGATACAAGTTTACAATTATTAGATTGTTTTTGTTGGTTAAATATAATACTTTGCTGTCACACCAGTATCGAGCTGAAACTAATCTACTTGAAATGTAAACGGAAATTCAAGGTAAGGCATGGTCAAGCTACATGAGCCGGTAGCTAGGCCCTCTAGTGAGAGTTGAGTCAGAGCGGAGCTTAAAGAAATAAAAATTAATAATATTATTAAATTTTTGCAGGTGAAAATTAAAATTCTATAATAAAGTATTTTGAACTCATGAGAATCATATTTTTGAGAAAAATAGGTTCCAGAGTGTAACCCGGAGTACCGAGTCCAAAGTAATTTTTTTAATTTGATTATTTTTGCTAAGGATAATATTAGATTAATCATTCTTAGCAAAGTCGGTATACCTTGAACTATTCTGAAATGGTAAACGAATCATGTAGTGTTGATTTCTTTTACCGAGAGACCAGAGTTAGTGATATCTCTCAATATGTCTTGGTTAGTCGGTACTCACCGTGATATGTCATCAAAGTTGTATTAGGTGTCTAAACTCTATCCTATAGTTTGAAGTTTTGAGAGTGTGTGAGCAAGAGTATAATATGAGCATTATAGATGGTCATAAGTTCTGTGTATAGACGTGTGTGCAGAGTTTGATGGAAATAGGACCACGGGGTATTGGAGACACAGGAAGACAATCGTGCCAAGACAGATCAGGAGCGGAAAAATAAAGTATTGTGAAGAGATACAGGATTTTCTTTTTCACGCAAGATTTTCTTTTTTGCAAATATGGAACACATAGTGTTTCTGAAACAAGCACGCTTTGTAATAAGCTGTAATGCTATTTCTTTTGTAGAGGAGACCGAATCCGATCAATGTGCGCAGATGCCGTGAGTTACGTTCCGAAAGGCCGTGGAACAGAATATTTGGATTTAACCAGTAATAATAAAATCGAATCTTATATTTTGCTCAGATATTGAGTCTGTGTGTTTCTCCAGTTAAATTAATTTAACAACCATCTTGACATAAATCTGGATAGATTCTATTGAATTAAATATGTTCTGAGTGAATATTGAGTGTGAGAATTGAAATTCTGAGTTTGTGCCTATTTGTTCTCATGTAGTCTTGTAGTCTGAGAGGAGATGCGGAGCTGGACGTCCGTAGCGTAGTGACTACAAACCTCCCTTTTATTATTTGTTGAGAGACATGTGAAATAACTACAGAAGCTTGGAGAAGACCAGTGAGATCACATATATTTTTGAAAGAGAGCCGGAGCTGGAGCCAGAGCTTGTAAATGAGTACAGAGCATGAAGAGTCATCAGGTGAAGGTCACGTGAGCCTGTGAGGATCCGTGAGTAGAGGTAATAATAATATATATAATTTTATTCTATGAAGATTAATAATTTATTATTTATATTGTATGATACTACATAAGGGTAAAAAATATAAATATTTTCCGCATAAAATCCGGAAGATGATATATATTATTTTGATAATAGATACTGAGAGTTCATGTGAGCCTGGTGCCAAAAACATGGAGCAGAGCTTGGAGCGCAGAGTTAATAATCAAATTTTATATAAAATTAGAGATTTATATTCAATACTTTGCTAACTAATTAATAATACTATTAAATATATGGTTAACCGTATATATATATAATATATACTACCACTATAATACAGATATTTTGTGAGACATTAGTTATCGGTTTAATTATAATATCGGTTTGAGTAGATAATTGGTTCTGGATTTACTATTTTGAGTTAATCTTTCCAGGATATACTTTATTTTAAAGGTATAATACTCTGAGATGAATTGATATTTTCAATATCTCACATATATTTACTATTATTTTATTGATGGTGAGAATTATTTATGATTAATTTTATTTTGCGATATACCGTACATGTAGCAATCAGTGTGATCTGGCTGTCTTGAAGAGAGTGTGAGAGTGTGATCGCTAATGCATTGAGCTCAGTTTAAATTATGTGTATAGAGTCTCATACTGGAGCGAGATAAGAGATCGAGTACACGAGTGAGTATTTTCTTTAGCAAGCAGGAAGATAGTATTGAACAGTTATAGGTATTGAGAGCGCAGATTCTAAATCAAAATAAGGTATTTGATGCGTGATTACGGTAGCGGTGACGCTGCACGGTGAGCGAAGTCGCCACGATGTGAATAAAGACTTTTCCTGCCGTTCCTGGTGCGCTTACTTAAGTGGGGTGAGTAAAGTAAGTGCGTTAAATAATATCTTTACTTTCTTAGGAAAAAAAGTAAAAAAAATAATCATTCATAATTATACCTCTTTATAAGTTTGATAATTATTTCTTACAAAATTCACTTTTTACCTGTATAAAAATAAGCTGTAGAAAAATATAAATATAATATTTACTAATAATCATAATAAATAAAATAAAATAATAATCGATGCATATGTGTCTATTGTGTTGTGAATAATTATCTAACAGATTTTATAATAGAATATAATTAATAATATATATAGTACGAAAGTATTACTAATCACATCAAAATTGGTATAATATATTTTACTCACTTACAAGTTATTATGAGTAATATAATTTGATGGGTTGACTGATTATCAGATCCATATTTGAAGTGATGACCAATTATTGAGAAAAAAAAAATATTGAAATTTGATAAAATTAATATTGAATACTTGAATGTTTTGCAATTTATTATTCATTAATAGTTTAAAAGTAAAATGATTATTATATTTTTGAGACCACACCTCTTTTTACTGAAGAAATTTCGTGAAAAATTATTGAAATAATAAAAATTAAAGTTTTTATATGGTTTATATAGTTGTGGTACTTTAGTCTGGATATTACCATTTTTTACTTGTAACACGTTCTCACAAATTCACTATCACAATAAATTTACAAATCCATATAAAGAGTCATAATCGATTGAAACCTAGAAATATACCTTAAAAACTTAAGAAATTAAATAATAGTACCCTATTTATCATATTAAATAAAGTTCTCTTTTCACGATTGAAAGACAATGAACATTGACTTGAGACCCCTTATCTATTACCTTTTCAATATTTATATCTTGAATAATTAAATTAATACTACAATCAATACTCTAAAAAGACTAATAATCAACTAACTTTATTGAACAAATAAATAAATGTAAAACTGGACGTTACCTCTTTCACGAAGTATGACTCTTAAAGATAATTCACTTATCTTCTCAAACGAATTTCTGTTTTTTATCAATCGTGGCAGTAAGCAAGTTTCTGAACTTATAATTCATTCTATCATTATATAATAATAGCGACTAAATTATTTTAATTGCTTTTTCTATATTAGTATTTAAATTATTATTATTTAATGTATATATCATTTAAAAGTTATTTATGTAAAAAAATATTATTAATAATTATGTATTTAAAATTATTAAATTATTATTATTAATATTATTTATAATATTATTATTATTAATTTATTATATTATTAGATTAATTGAAAAACAAATTTCTGTAACTCTCATAAAAGTTAATAAATATCTTTACAAATTTTTTATTTTATTATAGTAAAGTGTAGGTAAATATTTTATTGATAATAATTTTTTCGTAGATGGGGCTGATTTTATGTGTTGAACTCTTCCATAATGCTTTTTAACACTTTTAAAAAGTAAAGTAATTTCATTCTCTTAATACTAAACCATTAAACGATCATAAATTAATAAATTAATATGAAACATTCTTTACATCTAAGTACTAAAATATGTAAGTAAGTAAATAGACAGAATTGCTAATTAATATAATTGTCTAAGTTATTCCTAATGAAATTATGATAGTATTACATTCAAGGGTTATGAGGAGAAGTGTCCTCAACAGTATTAGTCTCAATATTAAATTATATATCGTTTATATAAGATTATTAGTTATAACATATTAAATATAAATATATACAATAGTAAACTTTTGAGAGTTTCTTTAGACGGTTTACTAATCGATTCGAGGTGGTACTCTATCGAAGTGAAATAACTATTGGGCATTATCAGTAAAAAATGTAATGAAAAAGTGTTAAGAGTAATACTTTCTTACAAAATTATTAAAGTTAAAGTGATTTAAGATCAAGTATTTAGTGAATGTTAATGATATATATATATAAATTGATTTGAATCGAGAATTTATACACTAAAATATGATAATAATAAAAAGCCGTAAAAGTGATTTTTCAATAAATTTTTAAAAGTTTATGAATAGATTAACAGACCTATTATTTAACTTATATATTTATTAACAAGAACTGTTTTATTATTTATAATTAATTCTTATTTTTTTTTCTTCTATACCTTATTTGAGTCATACGCTTTATAGTTACAACACCTTCTTTAAACCCAGTATTTGAACTTTTAAATTCTTATCATCAATCTTTAGTAGATACAAATATTAGAGGAAACCGTATTGCCGATACATGTATGAGCGTTCTGCTCTACACCATCCACATCTAAACTCTCTTATATCTGTGACTCAGTGCTAGTTCTTCTATTAGTATTATGTGAACTCTCTATCACCACTTTGAGTGATAGAGCTAGTATTTATTTCACCCTTAAAAATAAGCAGCGTTTTTCACCTCAGAGGCTATTGTGTTTAATATATACAAATCTTTGTACACTGAAGAGAGTAGAGAATTTTTATTCATTTATGTATTATCATATATTTATAAATTATTATCTACGTAGCGAGATATTGGAAATAACCAATTTATAATGTTCTCCGTGGTGTTTTTTATTCTATGGTCTTGTTTGCTATAATAATTAATATAATACTATATTAAATATTATATAATATATTATATTATATAATATATATATAATATCAATTATATATATCATATATATATAAATATATATAATATATTATATATGTATAATATATATATAGTATATATATATAGCTATATATCTATATATATATTATATATATATATTATATATTATATATAGTTTTATATATATATATATATACATAATATAATATCAATTATATATACTAATATGCATCGTTTCAGATCAAGGTTGTACCGCCAGGTGACAGTAGTATACAAACGAGTTTATTTAGAGCATATGGAGAGCGCATTGCAGTATCAAGAATCGTATATATATATATTATAATATATTATATTATATATCTATATTATATATAATATATAATATAGTAGTAACTAGTACATTAATTATAAGTGTATATATATAGGTATAATAGGATATATGTATATATTATTATAATATATTATATTAATATATATATACTATATACATATATATATACTAGTGATATATGGTACATACTATATATATATAGATTATATAGATATATATACTATGTATATATATAGGTAATATATATATATATACTACTATAGCTAGTACATACTATATAATATATATATTATATATATATATAAGGTTAGTGAGGGGAGAGAAAGATCACTAGTGGCAGATTACGAGGATAGACAGTAGATACGAATAGTTGAATTTTGGTCATTCTGTTAGATGAATATGATCTGCATAAATTCACTTATTTTAATTCTATGCACATGTGAATCATGTCTGACGATATGCAAAATGCACGAAAGAATGGCACATCATTTAAGTAAAGAGTAATAGATAGAAACGGAGGAGATCAGTGCAAAAATTAATCACGTTGGCTCAAATAAAAAGAGGAAAACATTTCAGTTAACGATTCAGAAGAGCTCATTGTAAAATTTAGTATAAATATGAGGGATTATATATTCAGGAAGAATAAGAGAGGTAATGAACTGTATAAATCGAACAGTTTCATGTTTATGACTTGAATTTCTTACAATTAAGGAAGACGATATCTTTGTAGAGAGTAAGTAGTTTTGTGAATGGCCTGTGAAGAGGTTCGGATCCTCTAAGTCTAATTAATCTCTTTGAAGTATGGTTTTTTAAGAAAGGGAAACCATGAGATCATTCAAAGTTTGAGGTATATATTTTAAGAAGAAAATCATAATTATTCAGCAGACTACTTCGAGTGGACAGATGAAAATATTTTAATTTTTTTGGCGTTCAAGGACTCAGGATTTCAAGAAATTTGGAGAGGAATTCCGACATCTTCACTGCTCTGAAGTGTGCTTTCGAAAAAAAAGGAATGATATAAGGTAAAATAATCGAAACTGATGAAATGTAAAATTGGTTATTAAAGAATAAAAAATAAAGCTAGGTAATAAAGCAAAGCATCAGCAAAAATATTTAAGAGACATGAAGGATTACCCATTGTAGTCTACAACAGATGCTATTGAAGAGGTTACAGACTGAAAAAGTAAAGGATCTACCAACAGTTTTCGATTTGTTCGTCCAAAAACTTTACCGATAAGTCTAAAGACAGATAACCACTTAAAAGGCAGAAAGAAACGAAAGTTCTTATATCTTTCATTTAAAGACAGATTCGAAAATTTTATTTAAAGGAGATGAGAGAAGATAAGAGTCATAATTTTCATCACAAACTGTGCGATAATATGAAATATCAGAAAAATATATCTCTTCAATCAAGAAGGAATGTAGGAGAAGGGCAGATACGAAACAGATTAGAAAGGTCTCAAGGTAGCCCGCGAGCTCAAAAATTCAAATTTTGAAATTTACAGAAATACATACAAAAATAAATAATAATATACTACCAATAATAACGTAACTTTAATAATAATAATAATAATAATAATAATAATAATAATAATAATAATAATAATAATAATAATAATAATAATAATAATAATAATAATAATAATAATAATAATAATAATAATAATAATAATAATAATAATAATAATAATAATAATAATAATAATAATAATAATAATAATGATAATAATAATAATAATAATAATAATAATAATAATAATAATAATAATAATAATAAATAATAATAATAAAAATAATAATAATAATAATAATAATAATAATAATAATAATAATAATAATAATAATAATAATAATAATAATAATAATAATAATAATAATAATTTCACTAGGCAATAACAACAATAAAATCATAATAATAATAATAATAATAATAATAATAATAATAATAATAATAATAATAATAATAATAATAATAATAATAATAATAATAATAATAATAATAATAATAATAATAATAATAATAATAATAATAATAATAATAATAATAATATTAATAATAATAATAATAATAATAATAATAATAATAATAATAATAATAATAATAATAATAATAATAATAATAATAATAATAATAATAATAATAATAATAATCATAATAATAATCAAAATAATAAATAAGCATATAATAATAATGATAATAATAATAATAATAATAATAATAATAATAATAATAATAATAATAATAATAATAATAATAATAATAATAATAATAATAATAACAATAATAATAATAATAATAATAATAATAATAATATAATAACAATAAATAATAATAATAATAATAATAATAATAATAATAATAATAATAATAATAATAATAATAATAATAATAATGATAATAATAATGATAATAATAATAATGATAATAATAATAATAATAATAATAATAATAATAATAATAATAATAATAATAATAATAATAATAATAATAATAATAATAATAATAATAATAATAATAATAATAATAATAATAATAATAATAATAATAATAATAATAATAATAATAATAATAATAATAATAATAATAATAATTTCACTAGGCAATTCCTAAAATAACCTTTTTATCTTTTTATTCAAATTTTAATAGACCGTTTAGAATTTTTATCGGCTAACTGCTAAAGTTTACAGAAAAAAATTCTTTTTATACATCCTTATTTGAGTATTTATTTAATTGGTTATTCAAAGCATATGATAATAACAGAGAGGAAAATTGTTTCCCATCTCTTTATAAACTTTGTTAGCCAAACTTTCCAACAATACAAATAAGAGAGGTATTAAAGAGAAAAATTATTAAATTATTGCTTTAGTTTCTCCGAACTTCTTATCAATATAAAAAACATTTTCTTTGAATATTTGTGAAGCAGCTTTTTGGCACATGTATATACTTTTTTTTCTTTTTTAAAAGGTAATGAAAACTTTGTGTAAAGTAACTTCACCCATAAATAATATTGCTCTCATTTTCTACTTTCTTGTCTATTAGACGGCTTCTATATTTTCTTTCTATTCTTCTCTTCATTCTCTTTTTTACTTTTAATTTTCTTTTTTAAATATTTATTTTTTGTTTTTCTTTATTTTCTTATTTCTTCTTCTTCTTCTTCTTCTTCTTCTTCTTCTTCTTCTTCTTCTTCTTCTTCTTCTTCTTCTTCTTCTTCTTCTTCTTCTTCTTCTTCTTCTTCTTCTTCTTCTTCTTCTTCTTCTTCTTCTTTTATTTCTTTTTCTTCTTCTTCTTCTTCATCATCTTCTTCTTTTATTTTTTTCAAGCTTTTTCCTTCTTTTCTTTTTTTTTTTAGTGCTTCCCGAAAATTTAATACATCTACCTAAATTTTTGGTGCTGGACTTCTAATGATTTTTAAAAACAACTGCCAATTTACTTTTACTTCGCTATTTTTACTTTTTATTGTTTTCAGGGAACATCGAAAATTATTCTCAACTTTTTAATTTTCTTTCTATATTTTCCTCTCAGACCTGTAGAAAATAAAGAGAACTGTATTTACATTTACACTTACAGTATTATCATGCCATATCACAGCTACATTAATAATAATAGTAATAAGAATAATAATAATAATAATAATAATAATAATAATAATAATAATAATAATAATAATAATAATAATAATAATAATAATAATAATAATAATAATAATAATAATAATAATAATAATAATAATAATAATAATAATAATAATAATAATAATAATAATGATAATAATAATAATAAAATTCAAAATGACAACGACAATGTAAATTACTTCAAAATTTTGCATAAATAGATTGGCATTTATGAGCTTAAACTGGTGAAGTACCTTCGCATAAGAAAACTTAGAAAGGATCCCAACATCAAATACAATGAAATGTCTAGTCACCTTATTATTTTTACCAGGGAGAGAAAGAGAGAGCTTCACACTAGTCTTAACTTTCTTGTATTTACTTATAATTTTCAATCATACTTATTAATTTTTTGAAATAATTGTATTATTAAATTTAAGCTTAGTTATTAAAAATAAAGTCATATTGTTAAAAATACTCAAAGTGTGTGGATGAAAATTCGGATTATTAAAAAAAAGCCACATTTTTATTTTATTCTAGATTTGTACTGATATATTGATGAAAATATTGGGAAGGTATTTAGAATCCAATAGAAATCATGAAATTATTATTATTATTATTATTATTATTATTATTATTATTATTATTATTATTATTATTATTATTATTATATTTATTATTATTATTATTATTAAATTTGTGTGTGTGTGTATTGTGTGTGTGTGTGTGTGTGTGTGTGTGTATTATTATTATTATTATTGTGTGTGTGTATTATTATTATTATTATTGTGTATGTAATCACGCCGCAATACTATTATTATTATTATCATATACTATAAATATATATATATATATATATATATATATATATATATATATATATATATATATATATATATATATATATATATTATTTTTTTATATATATATTATATATATAATGATTTTTCACCATCAAGATTGATATAGTTCGCATTTTAGTACATCATTTTATTTACAGTTGACATATGAACAGGCTCTATTAAAAAAAATATAAAAATACAAATGTAATATAAATTTACATAATATAATTATACATAAAATAAAATATTTTAATAATGTGTTTCTTTTCCTCTTGTATTTGCTATAAAACTCATCTTTGTATTTGGCATTAAAACTCATTTTCATTTATATTTATTTTGATATTTTACATTCAATCAACATTTACCCTAACTATTTTATGACAATTTTAACTTCAAACTGACCTTCAATATTGATGAATAGGGTTTTTTCCAGGAGAAATTTGATATGATGGCTTTCTATGGTTATTAGGGCTGCTTCTCTTACTATTTTGGGACTACTTGAAGAATGAATTGCTTGGATCCCTCCTCAATACTTTAATTTTAATCTATGTGGAATCCGTGGCTCTTGAATCAATATATGTTTCTTTATTTTCTTATGCAGCTTACCTTGAAGTTTAATCCTGCACTTTACCTTAATTTCTTTAACTTAGGCAAAGTCTGTTGTAGCTTCAATATCTTATTTGAGTTGCCTGAAATTCAATCCTGTTTCTTCACCTTATTTTCTTTAGTTTAGGCAAAGTCAATTTTTTGTGACTTGAGTAGTTTCTTTCACCCTATATTAGAAGATTTATCAGCTAACAAAATCTTCTCTTTTCTTTAATGGCTTATTGTTCCTTAATTTTTGGGTTTCTTTGCCTTTTGAAAACCCTGTTTGTTGCTACCCCTGCATTCTGATTGGTCTGATTTTCTTCCTGATATTAGTTTTTTACTTCTCTTCTTTAACTTTATTTTGGATCAGTCGGAGGCATATGTTATGCTTACTGTTGGTGAATGACAGTATATTCCTTTTTGAATATTATAAAATAAAACCAATTTCCCCTCTTGTTGAGAATATTAAGTGTTCTTATTATTCTTAGTTTATAATTCTCTTTTTACAGTCCTGCAACTTCTATCAACAAGATCAATTTTGTAATTGGTCTTTTTAAGACTGTTGTACTCAACATATTTTGTCTTTGTTCACTTTTACATCTACTACTCTTACTCTGCCTAAATCATTTTTATACACCCTTAAAATTCTTCCTAAATTCAAATGTTTCTTGGTTTCATAAATCACCTTGCTGGCCGTTCTGTCTTTCTGTAATCCATTTACGTTTTCCTGCCGTAATGGTAAGTATATCTCTTATCCATCTTTTCGAAAATAAATCTGCAAGATATTGAACTTGTTTCCATCTTTTATATAACTAACAATCTATATCTTGGAAAAATCATGGAGGGAATGTTATGTTACCTTTAAGAGTCTACTAGTAGATGGTTAGGTGTCAAAGCTTCTAAGTTTTCTAAGTCATTGGTAACTTCTGCTACTAGACGGTTGTTTATGATGAACTCAATTTCACAAAATAAAGTATTCAAATTGTCATCGGTCAACCTTATTGAATGCTCTGAGAGTAAACCTTGTACTATATTTAAATAGATAACACTCGATGAATTCCATAGTCTGAAGGATAAGTAAATTGTGTAAAACCTCTAAAATAGTTCCCCAAATTTTTATTTGCGCCTTTGTAATCAAGCAGGGGTTGTAATAACCTATTTACGCATTCAGAAATCAACGCAAGCTATTAATTTTTTATTTGTAGATTTTACCATGGTAATTATTCGTTTGATTTAAATACAGAAATTTATGTATTATTTTAAATTTTATCATATTATTTCAGAATTACTAAATTTAATTAATCAAATATAAACAGAAACTAGTACTTTATAATACTAATAAATGTTTAAAAGCTGACTATGTCTTTTACCTCGTTTTCAAACCTTTATATATATATATATATATATATATATATATATATATATATATATATATATATATATATATTATATATATATATATATATATATATATATATATATATATATATATATATGCTATATATATAGCTGCCTATATATATCAGAGAGCGATTCTTATACTC